>ANSM01003962.1:0-19240 GCA_000347735.1 Cercospora canescens BHU | reverse complement strand
CCGGGCGCAGCCGTGTGTCCACGAGAGATGATTGGGCAGAAGGAGTCGTGACGGTCAGAACCGTAACATAAGGTTAAGAACCTTCTATAGAACTACCTCTTCTTTAATCGGAGTTAGGGCTCTATTATATAGAGGTGTACTATGCTTTGGTTTAACACCTTTAAGCCTGCGGTTAACGGTCTAATAATTAACTCTATAGGCCTCTGCAGCAGCCCTAATGC
Source organism: Cercospora canescens BHU (assembly GCA_000347735.1). Classification (NCBI taxonomy): domain Eukaryota; kingdom Fungi; phylum Ascomycota; class Dothideomycetes; order Mycosphaerellales; family Mycosphaerellaceae; genus Cercospora; species Cercospora canescens. The sequence goes on along the minus strand of ANSM01003962.1, from coordinate 19,019 downwards.
TATTAAAACGACCTGATTAAAAGGCACGGACAGCCTACTAAATAACCTCTTTATTTAGAGGCGCTATAGTAATGGATTGTAGAATGGTAGACGTGGTTTAATAGTGATTCTGATGACCTTATTATTCTAATACACATGCCTATCTGATACTCATGCTTATCAAACACGTTACGCTTGCTCACTTCCCCGCTCCTGATCGCCGTGCTGTGCTCTGGTTGTGTCTCCGTTCCCCGGCAGCGTTTACATGATCCGCTGAATTCGAATTGCCTGGAGAGCGCAGCCATGCTCGTCATGAAATTGACGTCAGATAGGCCAAATGATCGCCGTAACACAGAATCCGCCTGTGTAGCTCGCGGCTATATTGCGCCGCCATGACAGGTAGTATATTAGGCTTGTGCCTGTCGCCCAAGCTTGAGATTCTCTTAGACGCTGTCACGAGTATTATGCGGGCGTCTATCCTGCTCACGGCCTTCTCAGGCAGTTCGGCTCTCGCCACAGAGCCCGTTGTCAAAGTTCTTAATGGCTCGTACTTCGGAATTCATCTCCCACAGTACCAACAAGATATTTTCCTCGGCATACCATACGCTCAAGACACGGGAGGCCAAAATAGGTTTCTCATACCTCAGACGCTGAACGAAACCTGGCAAGACGTCCGTCCGGCTACATACTACAGCCATGCGTGTCCCAGTTACGATCCTGACGATGCCATTTATGGCATGAGCGAGAACTGTCTCAGTATCAACATCGTCCGCCCTCACGGCATACCTAAAGATCAGAAGCTACCAGTCATGCTCTGGATCCACGGCGGCAGCTATCAGGTCGGCACAACTGGGCGTCCTGATTATAACCTCACCTACATTGTGGAAAAGTCTATTCAGATTGGGAAACCCATCATTGGAGCTTCGATCAATTATCGCAAAGGCGGCTGGGGCAACATGTACAGCATCGAGATACAAGGCTCAGGCAATGCAAATTTGGCACTCCGAGATATGCGGAAAGGCCTTAGCTGGATCTCTGAGAACATTGCTGCGTTTGGGGGCGATAAGGACTCTGTCACAATCTGGGGCGAGAGCTCGGGCGCTTTCGCTGTGGGTCAACTCTTACTCAGTTATGGTGGGAATACCGACGGCCTCTTTCATCGCTCGATACAAGAGTCAGGATCGGCTACGACTGCTTGGTACAATGGGACCGACTGGTATCAACCCATCTACAACGATCTCGTCGATAACGTGAATTGCACTGATGCGCCCGATACGTTGGCTTGCTTGCGGACTTTGGCATACGATGAAATCTTCCCCTTCTTGAACAATTCCAACGTTGCTGGCCCTGGCTGGTACCCTACTGTGGATGGTGATGTGATACCCAACTTTCCAACAGTTTTGCTCGAGGAGGGGCGCTTCGCTCACATCCCTCATCTGTATGGGAGTACCTCAGATGAAGGCACAGATAATGTGTAAGTCGCCACGTCATCCTCTTTTCTGAGCACTCGCGTGAAGCACGAATGGCATACATTCTCAATTACGAGCAAACGACTGACCGTTCGATAGAATCCCTGGGATTGACACAGACGAAGAACTCCGCTACCATCTCCTCCATAACACAGGCTTTCAGTTCCCCAACTCCACAGTCTCCCACATTCTGAGCCTCTACCCTGACGATCCAACCCAAGGTGTGCCCATCGATACCGGCATGGAACGATTCGCCGACTACGGCCAGCAATACAAACGCGCCGCCTCCATAATTGGTGACGTCTTTTACCACGCTCCCCGCCTGTCCGATGCCCGTCTTTACGCACAACTTTCTCCCACATACATCTACCGCTTCAACACCCGCCCCTGGCTTAAAAGCACCGGGACTCTAGCACTACCTCATGAAGGCGTCCAGCACTTCAGCGAAGTCGCTTTCGTATTCAATAATCCAGATTTCGTTGGTCCATACTCTGAGTACCAGGCTCTGAGCGAGCAAATGAGCGCGCAGTGGATTCACTTTGCGTGGAATGGCGATCCCAACGGGGAGGGTCTACCACACTGGCCGTTGTACAACGAAAGTCAAGCGGGGCAAAACTTGGTTATGCAAACTGAGAGTCAGGGAGGGAACTACGTGGAGGAGGATACATATCGATTAGAGGGCCGGGAATATTTGACCAAGTGGGCGAGAAGGAGACACGTTTGAAAGGACTTCTTCTAGTGCTTCTCATGCTGTCGGTCTGTCTGCCTACTTCATCGGACATACGAATCCAGAACATCGACACAAGGCTCATTGCTCGTCAGAGGTCATTTCTAGCACCGTCCCTCTCCATCGCTCCTTCTCATGACTCATTGCAAAGTCCTTCTCATCGTCTCCCATCCTTCTTTCTCCCAAGGCGCCAAGAACATTGCCCGTTGTGCATCTCCCACTGTACCCGTTCCAGCGAAAGCTCGAGCCAAACCTCCCGCTTCCAAGTTTCCATTCGGCGGCACAGCCTGTGTTGCCGTTCTCAATGCCATTTGCGCCGCGTGATCCTCATCTGATAGAGCAGCAAGTTGAGACCAGGCCTGTGAATCATCAGGTTTAAGCAGAATGGCCGTCTGAGCCTCGGTTATCAGCGCGTCTTCTGCCTTTTCACCGCCGAACAGACCAGCCATTGCTGCGAGAAGGGTCTCGATGCCTTGTAAATCTTCCGTGGCAGCGAAAACACCTTCCGCCGTGCGAAGGTGGAGTAGATCTTCTCTCACAGCGTTTGCTGTGTCGGAATCGTTATCGAGCGCTGCGATGGCACCTAGGAGCGTGATGGCTCCTACGTGTTTGGGATGACGCTCTGCTGCGTCTAAAAGCTGCTGGCGCGCAACGTCTTTTTCATCTTGCCCGCCTTGCGCCCAGAGGACCTGGACGAGAGAGCAGACGATTTCCGGGTCGTTATCGCTCTCAAGGAGGGCGGCTTTGAACATCGTCACGCTTTCGGGCATGTCTTGCAGGTAGTACTGCGCGAGACCTGCGGTCAAGTGGCAGGAGAGGCGAAGTTTGCGTCTTGCTTCTCTATCGAGGCCGCTATTATCGGTGTCGGAGGAGAGGTCAAGAGCTGTTGCGGCATTTTCTGCTGCGTTCGTGAAATCTGAAGTAGCTAGTTGGTTCCGAGAGAGGTCTGATTTCACCAGAGCATATCGTGCGAGTGCAGAAAGTGATTCAGTGGCCTCATAGTCTGCTTCCACGATATCGCTGAGCTCCGTCAAAGTCTCAATGGCTGCAACATGGTTGCCCACGCGTTCAATGAAAAGAGCTGCGAGATGGCGGTAAGGAAGATCTTGGGGGACTTGATTTCGCAGCTGCTCAAGTGCGAAAATGGGCTGGATGAGTTTTGTGAGGTCATTCGACGCGGACTCTGCTGAAAGTAAATAGTCAAAGCTGGAGACAGAATACTGGCGCTTGGTGACGAGTGAAGCAGAATCTGAGATCTCGGCAGCGTGTGTGAAGTGACTCAACGCCTCTTTCGTATTTCCGGTCATGAGGGCGATAATGCCCTCGCCCACCCACGCATGAGCGTACTCCGTGTCAGTGCTCTGTGCCCGACCGAAGGATTGGTGAGCGAGTTCAATGTCGTTTTGAAGCAAATACAGAACCCCCAGATTTGTCCACACTTTAGCGTTGAGCTCATTGAGATGGAGAGATCTCACGAACGAATGCTGCGCGACCTTTGGATTCAGCGTTGTAGTGACCACACCAAGCGCGTTCCAAAGTTCGGGATTCCCTGCTTCAAGTTCGATGGCGCGTTTGAAGCACCTGACAGCAGTGGTTAAATAGCGCTTCCCAGACTTTGCGCCACTGTTCGCATGAGCTCGCTGCTCCGCCCAGCCCAAGTTGTACCAGGCGACGGCTTGAGCATGTATGTCGTGAGAAGCCGAGTGAACCGCTCTCTTGTACGCCAAAATCGCTGCCATGAAAGGTTCTGGAATCGATTCAGAGTCATTTGTGCCGTCGGTGTCGAGTGACTCTAGTGACATCTGGTCGACATCGGCAAGGACCTCAAACATGCTTTGCTGAGCAGAGGTGTTGAGCAGGTCTTGGACTTCCTCTGAGGGAAAGTCCGTGATGTTAATTTGTACCCAAGAGAAAATTGAGCACGCGTCTCCCACTGATTTCCACATGTTGAAGGCATGCGGCGAATCCTTGCCCACTTGCGAAGCCGTTGCAATAGCGCGCGTAGCGCAACGCACTGCTTGGCCAAAGAGACCAGTCTCTACGCATCTCCAAGCATGCTCAGTATAGCATTGAAGCAAAGACATGAGCACACCAAATTCCGAAGAACGCTCCTCCAGCACATATTTCAGTCCAGATTCTGCTTCATCGAACTCTCCAAGTTCTCTATTAACATTAGCCAGCATATATCGGGCGAACCACGTCTCTCCATTGATCTTGAGTTTCAAGCCATCATGCGGTTCGAGGGCGTAAGTCAAGGTCCTCAAAGCGGAGTTATATCTACCAGAATTATGGTAGCTTTCACCAAGGCCAACATATGATTGGTAGTCGTCGGGGCTGATGCGCAGTGCCGCGAGAAAAGATACGATAGCTCGCTGATATTCTTGCTTGTTCATTTGCACGACACCGAGGGCAGAGTACGGCCAGCTGATGCCCTTCTTTTTCGAACCGGGTGGCGGCCGTGCCTTTCCTGAGTCGACCACGCGCTGCGCGACGACCTCCACAATTTCCCAATCTCCTTGATCGGCGAACAATTGTGCCAGTCGCTCCGCGGCTTCAACCTCTCCCGCTGAGAGCTCGAATGCCTTCTGAAAACACTGGCGGGCACGCTTTCTGTCTTTGGCATAATCGTTGTAGTATATGCCGAGCTTCGTATACGCAGGCGCGAAGTTAACGTTTGTTTTAATGGCGGACAGAAAACGGCTGTAGGCACGATTGCGATCCTTGCGTGCAGTCTTCGACGTGTCTGACTCCCAAAGGCAAGCGCCGATCCGGTAAATCGTGAGTGCACGTAAATCCTTCGTGCGCGGATCGTCAGCCTTCATCATCTGCAAGAAGTCCTCTAATTCCGTCAGCGCCTGTGAGTAGTCGCTGCTCAGCGCCCTACACCAAGCAAGCTCTGTGCCCACACGCACATTGTCCCTGTCTTCTTCAAGAGCTCGCAAGAAAAGATTGATGGCATCGTGGTAGTCCTCACTCTCCTCAAGGATCAAGCCTAAACCAATGAGTGCCGGAGTGAACTTGGGCTTGCGCTGCAAGATGTCCTCAAATAAACGCTTGGCCTCAGGGTGGTTTCGTGGCGCTTGATGGTGCACCAGGGATGTTCCGAGTACAGCATTCAGAGCATCGCGCGTGTTCTGCAAATCAAGACCAAGTTTGTTACCCTCAATTTGAGCTACCTTGAGCCCGTTTCTGGCGGTATCCGCTGCACTTGCATGCTCTTCAAGGTGCAAATAGTAGTCTCCCACAAGTCGATGCGCAAAAGGCGATAGCTCAGCATCTGATAGACCCTCCGTGAACAGCATAAGTCGGTCCTCGGGAGCGATCTCTTTCACAGGCTCGTCCCCTTCAGCTTTCGGTGGTGGTGGAAACGGCGACAATCCACTTGTCAACCAGCCTTGGAGAATTCTTGCAAGCCCAGACTTCTCGAAAAGCGTCACATATTCACGCAATATGCCCGCATCGAGATCTTTCAGATCATCCATGTCTCTCGAATCGAGCACCAGATCCCAAGCCAGGCGGAAAGGATGGTGTATGATGACCATTCCTTCGGCAAGCGTCAAGACCTGATCAAGCTTGGCGGCTTTGTCCTCGTGTGGTAGCACAACGAGTGTGTCATACGCGCGTTGTAGCAGCTTCTCCTCGTACTCACGGCGAACCTCGTCGTCAGTCGACCAATTTATTAGTTGCTGATATAAGTTCTCGAGGTCACTTTTGGTGAAAACTTCTCGCTTCACTTCTAGAGTAACCTGGCCAACCTTGGCGCCTATTCGTGTCCGGCGTTCGCTAATCTCCTTCTTAATCTGTTCTGCCTCTTCCCTCTCAGCGATCTCGATCAGCCGGGTCAATGTGTGCGATGCACGAGGTATGCGTCCTTCCAACGCATCATAAATGGGGCTACCTGGAAGCATGACCTCGAGCACCCTTTTGTTGTGCGTTGAAGTGCCATATTGTTTGGTAAAGGCCGCGAGCTCATCCACAGTTGACTGCGCCCGATTGATGTCATCGGCATTAACGAAATGCTCTGCGACCTTGATCGCTGCTTTGCGATACTCGTCTACCTTTTTTGAGCCTTGAGCCTTGTAGACACTTGCGAGCCCTTGCCACGCCTGTGAATCTTCGGGCTTTGCCTTGGCGGCTGATTGATATGTGCTCGCAGCTTCATCGAACTTGCCCTGCTTCTCCAGCGCTCTGGCCAAGAAGAGCCGAGCGAAGTGGTTCTGAGAATCTGAGGAGAGCACAGAGTTCGCATGCTCGATTGCCTGTTCATACTGCTTGTTGTCGAGCGCAAGTTTTGCTGCTTTGAGCGCAGCCTTGGCCGACATGATCCGTCATGGAGCTCCGCTCGGCAGTTTCCTCAAGGGGCTTTTGCGGGCTGTACGTATAACAGCGGGCGTTGAGTGCGAAAGTTGATGTTTTGTTGCATTTCTGGTCGCAACTCGGCTGTTGTGCGCGTCACTGGTGCAATCCACGGCCGAAGTTTCTCCGGTCTGAAACGCGACTTCCAGCACCACGCCTTCATCCAAATCCGATTCAGCGCATTAGGCCGCCACCACGACCATGGACGCAGAGTGGACCGCATCAGCGCTATTTTCACCATCTAAAGCCAGAGTACAGCAAGCTCAAGCAAAGGATTGGGCTGCTGTGGAAGCCTGGCTCGTGAAGAAATATGGCTCCCGCGTGCCCCCTTTCGAAAGAAATGAAGACACCCTGCAAGCCCTTCTGACGTTGGCCAATCTGAACGAAGGTGCAGATGAGCAGCGAATGCAAGCAGAGCGCGTCGAGAAAGCGGCACATGCGAGTCTCACTCGCAAACAGGGCAGTCTTCACGATGAGATTATGCAGATATTGCAGGCCGACCTGGCAAACGAAACCCAGCTGGACGAACTCGCCGAAATAGCTGTAGCTCTAGACTGCCCGCACGTGAACGCACAGGAGATCGCCCGCGAAATTGTCGCGCTAAATACTACCGAATTCGAGATGAAGCAGCAGCTTGCACGAGTTCAGCAACAATTGACCAACATGAAGCAAGAGGCGAAGCGCATGCGGACTTTGCTGGACGAACTCTCCGGGCCTGAGTTCGAAGCACCTTTGGATGTTGTGGAAAATGCAGCAGAATGGACACGTACCACCAAGACTCTGAAAGCCAAGATTGCGGAGTATGACGAGCGACTGAGTGCCGCCCGACCATCCTCTTCATCAACCAGCCTAGAACATATCTACCACAAAACAAATGAGCTGGAAACGCACAAGTCGCGGCTACGAGAGCTTGAGAACGAGCTGAAAGAATTCAAGGAGCTACCTTCAGACGCGCGATCTGCACGTACCAGACTTGAAGAGGCTCGTGAACAACTGAGGCAGCTTACCACAAGGCGAGATCAACTCTTCGAAGATCTTGCTGAGAGGTAATACTCTCCACGACCATGTTGAGTCCCTGTAATTGGCATCAAGTGGCGCCATCCTCGTAACCCCAGACTATCCTCATGCGACTTTGGCTGCAAACTCAAGAATGTCCCTGCCAACCTGCTCGGGAGCCTCAATACAATGCCAATGCCCTACTTTACTATACACTTTGAGCTCCTTCTGCTTGCTGCCGAGATTATCGTGGATGTATTGGCATCCAGCCAACGGTGCGGACTGATCCTCCTCGCCTGCCAGGATAATGACGGGCGTGGTCATGGAAGAGAAGCCGGGATCTTTCATGTTGATAATGGCTTCACAATGCATCGCGTATGATATTGGTTCTTGGCCGAGGATGAGTTCGCGAATAAATGCTCGCTGGAGCGGCGTGCTATTGGAACCCGTAGCAGCCTTCGGAACAGTGTTGGCCAGAGGCTCCATACCATCTGGGATCAGTCAGCGCGTGGTCCTGTAAAGGCTCATTCCATTTGCAGATGTGTACCTTTCATGACAGTCTCGATCCTCGTCGTGAACATTTCTGCTTTGATCGAGGATGGATTCACGGGTCCGATTGCTACAACGCCTGCCACTCTGTCCGGATGCCGCGCCGCAACGGTCAGTGCCATTGGGCCCCCCATGGAATGTCCAGCCACGATAGCTTTTGGGATTTCAAGGTGATCCATCAAGCTTATCACATCTTCTGCCATGTCAACTAGGCTCAATTTCTCGCCTTTCGATTTTGACTCGGCCGCACCATACGTAGTGAGTGCAACAACTCTGTGACCTTTCAGGTACGGCACGACCGGCATGTAATAATTCTGCGAGCTTCCTAGCCCATGAATGCAAATGATTGGGAGCTTATCTTCTTGCACGGTGTACCCTATGTGGCTGCTCTCGACATACTGGATGGCATGTCCGTTGACTGTGGCGAACGGCATCTTGGTTTCGTTCTTTTGTTTTTTTGACGTTCTGGTGACTTGCAATGCTCCTGAAACCAAATCTGCAGCAGAGAGTACAGCAGGTGCAAAGCTCTTACCATCGATTCAACAACCAACACCACGGGCCGGTACCTCTGCTCGCTCGCAGTTTTGAGCCGGCTTGGCGCTTCGATGACGTCTATCCGAACCGATCCTTGTATCAACACGACATACACATTGATAAGTTTCATGCCACTGGAAAGACAAGAGACGGGGCAGATCAAAGACTGCTACTCTGAGACCAGTCAAATGACAGCCTGCAATGACAAAAGCGGCAATCTGACACATCTGCCGTGAGAAATCATCCAAGACTCGAGATCCCCACTGTGGTGCATTTCGGACCACGAATTTGGCAAAATCAAGAGCAGAGCACAAAGTACATCCTGGCAAAGGTCTTGCAGTGACAACGCACTTATGGCGTACGACTTACATAGCGCACAAGAAATACCAGCCCGATATTTGAAGCCCGCCTGACCTGCTCCCAAGCGTATGTCCCGCACTGCAGTCGAGCATCTACGCAAACGACGCCCGTCCTGCATGCACGCATGTACTTCGGAGCGACCTTCGTCGTGTATCGTGAAAAGCACTGCATAGTCGCATCGGCTCTCATGCACACAAGTGGGATATACTTCTCCGCACGTCTTTCTCCACAAACCCCAAATTGATCTGCATGATCGCGTGGCGGACATGCAACATGGCTTCCTACGAGCGGGCAAGATCTACACCGAGTGGGAACATTCGAACGGCAACAAGGCAGGTCTTCCGCAATGGCCGATTTCTGCCAGATATCTTTGACGCCACTTCCACCCTTCATATGCCAGTCGCATTGCTCATCCGAATGTTGAACTGCGCTTTGAAGACCCCAGAAAGGAGTTGCAGATCACAAGCGGAAGTTGAGCAACATGGCAGAAAGAGAAAAGAATGAACTGGAAGCAATCCATGCTGAAGACGCCAGCGACACATCACCAGTACGTATACATTATTCGCCGCGAGAGCATGACTCCATATTGATCGTATAGCAGAGCCCGAAAGAGGATCCGGTGGAAAATGGCCCCTTCGTCGAAGACAGACCGCGGGCACGGAAGCTCGTTCGTCGCATGGATCTTCACATCCTGCCGCTCTGCGCATGGGTGTACCTTCTCAACTACCTCGACAGAGGCAATATCGGCAACTCCAAAGTCCTCAACCAAGAGACTGGCGACTCTCTTTTGCAAGCCACTAGCATGACCAACACGCATTACGCCGTGGCGGTCTCGCTCTTTTCCCTCGCATATGCTTTGTTCGAAGTGCCAAGTAATTGGATCATGAAGAGATATGTGCGGCCGAGTGTGTGGCTCGCGACGCTGCTGGGGGCTTGGGGAGTTTTCACAATCGGATTTGCCGGTGTGCAGACATACGCGCAGGTTGTGGTGCTGAGATTTTTTATTGGTGTTTTCGAAGCTGTAAGCATATTCGGTCTGATTCATCGCATTGAGATACTGATGGAAAATGCAGGGCTTCTTTCCAGGTATCGTCTACCTCATCACCTTTTGGTACCCCGTCGAGGAACGCAGTGTGCGAATTGCTTTCGTCCTTGCATCTGCTACAGCAGCAGGTGCCTTCGGCGGATGCATCGCATATGGCGTTGGAAACATGAACGGTGAGGCGGGACTCGAAGGCTTTCGGTGGCTTTTCATCATCGAAGGAATCATCACCGTTATCATGGTCATTCCAGTGCTGCTGTTCTTGCCCGACTATCCCAGTCGTGCGAAGTGGCTGAACAATGACGATAAGAAATACATTGAAGACCGCATCGCTGTCAAAGGCGGCGGCTTTACTCAGCAAAAGTCCACCAAGCAGGAAGTTCTGGCAACGGCGTTCAGCCCGAGAATGCTGACGCATTACTTCGCATACGTGCGTCTCCATCACACCACCTCTGATTCTGCATTGCGTGCTTGACTGACATATCCCTCAAGGCAACAAATTGCGTCCCCCTCGGCTCACTCACCTTCTTCACACCTACCATCGTCTCCGGCCTAGGCTACACCAGCATCTCCGCCCAGCTCATGACGGTTCCGCCCTGGGTAGTAGGTTACATCATTTGTCTCTTTTTGGGATGGTCTGCGGACAAAACCAACACCCGCGGCCTACACATCGGAGTCTCCTCCACTCTCGGGGGAATCGGCTGGCTCACCGCCGGCCTTCTACCTGCAGACGCCTACACAGCCCGATACGGGTGTTTGATGCTCTGCGCTGCGGGCGCATTCCCATCTTCAGGTCCGTTGAGCGCTTGGGTGACCTGTAATGTTCCGGCGATCACCACTATGGCGGTGGCGACGGCGATGAATAACAGTATGGCTGGTGTGAGTCAGATTATCGCCCAGTGGATCTGGTTACCGAGGGAGGCAGCGAGGGGGTATCCGACGGGGAACTTCGTTTGTGCGGCGTGTAGTTTCGCGACAGCGGCGTTGGGGTTGGGGTTGAGAGTCAGATACGGAATGATGAATAAGGGCGGTGTAAAGGATGCATCTGGGAAGGAGAGGATTTGGTTGTTGTGATAGAGTGAGCGGGCGTTTGTCACTATCTTGGGCAGCTCTACAACGGGTCGAAGGATAAGACAGCACGCTCCCTGTAGAGCTGATTATGCTGAGAGTAGATGCATATCCAAGCGTTGCCGTCTATTCGAGCACCTCCAGCACAGACCATACACTGCCCTGGCAGTGTCTGCTGGGCCGGCAGAATGAACACGTTCCGTAATCTCTATCGACAGAATTGTTACGTGCGAGTCTACGTCCAACAGTAATGCTCTCAGTCGGCTACTCTCTTGTTGGCGTCACCATCTCATCGGGTCGACTGCAGTCCCACTTGGTGAGTTGCAACGTCTTGTTCACCCCACCTGAAAAGCGGAGCTTTGTCCATCAGCATGTCAAAGACGAAGTCAGGAGCCAGTGAGCCTCTTCCAGAAGCAAGAGCTCCCTTCGTTAATCGGGTAGAATCGGGTAGAATAGAGGTTTACAAGAAACACGCGAGCCTCGGATCCCTCCATCGTGCCTTCGTAGATAATATTGGACAACTCTTCCATCAGCGTTGTGACGGTCTTATCGTCGACTGACCAACATCGCAGAGTAGCGAGAACATCACTTTTAAATTTGATGTCCATCAATTCTTCGCCTAGAACGTAGGCCTTCGCTAGGTTGATCCAGTCATTTTATCGTCTAGCATGGAAGATTTGGATTCGCTTTCGGCGCCGGGCTTCTCGGCGGATACATCTTGCGCGTCGGTTTTCAAGACGGATTCAGTTTGATGTTCCTCGGTTGGTCTTGAAACTACGGCTCGTTCGCCGCCGAGGTCGACTTGAGCCGTGTCTGCCGATTCTTCTCGTTTTCTAGGAAGAAGTATCAATCCGGAGTAAGCCCAGTTTACATACAATTGGAAGATTGCGGGATGGTGGTTTGGAATCTCAATCGCACTGCGAGACTCGGTCCAGATCTCTTTGCTCTTCGTTTTTAGAAACTCGGAGGACCGCCGGAGCACGTCTTGATGAATGTCAAAAGTGGCAGAGCCAATATCTGCAGTGCCCACGTTTATGGCGACTACTGGGCTGGATGGACTGAAGTCGCTAGTCAGAACCTGCTCATGATGGCTTCGCAGACAAGAATGGGACAAACTCGAAAGGCTCAACCTCGCGATAGAGCTCTGACACCTCACGCTTTACGCTATGAGGCTTTGCAATCGGTCGGAGTCGGGGCGACCGAGTCCTCACGGCGTGAATGGATTCTGAAGCAGCTTGAGGGAACAAAGATCCGGACGGGGCGCTCGCACCAAAGGCCGTTGAAGCACCGGAAGCCGAAGCTGACGTGGAATTCGGAAAATTGAAAGACGGATCATGCACCCACGGTGGTGGTTGACCGCCAGGAACAGTAGACATGGCTCGCTCGCGTATGGCACTGGGTCCCGTTGTCGGTCAACGAAGCGTCTCCGACTTTCAGGACAAGGATTGAGGCTCGCTGTGTCTTTCCTGCTCCTAATACAACCAGATAGGCCGTTGAGTTGAATAATCGCAGGTGTTGATCAGACTATTGTTGCGTTTGCATGCAGTAACAAGCTCATCACGCATCCTAGTCGAGGTCCGCGCCGCGCCAAGCCCGCCCCTAATTAGGAACGAGATGGCGAAGAATATGCGAGCGTCGTTCAGCGGAAGGACTGTGACTATTCACTTGCCGTTTCTGACGGTTTACCATACAGTTTGCAATATGCAGCTTTGCATTTTCCTTTTTCAGTCATCTCGATTTCAGCTCTTGATACATCTATTTCAACAGTACGGTCTTTCCTCACGGAAGATCATGTACCGCTCGCGAACGGTCCCGAGCTCGCCAGTGGCTGGTCTACCACGTTTCGGTCGAATGCATACTGGGGCTGCGCGCGATCCTCGGTATGTTTCCTCCTCCAGTCCCAGTCCATTGTCCCTCTCGCTCTTCCACCACATCATCACTAAATGTACTTTTTTTCCGGGTCTAGTGTTTCCAGCAGCTCCATGGTCTTCTCATACATGGCAAATACAATACCGCCACTAAACATTAGCCTGCCCAGTCTGGGTAGCGCTCCCGACCACAGCTTGAAGAAACCCTCTTGTCTGAAGATCTTTACAGCACAATCAATACTGTTCTTGTATTGCCCCTTGGAATCCAGACTTTGCATCCTCGTCTTGACCGTATCAATCGGCTGTGTCGCGTACACAGTTATCGTACCCGCGACCGCACCAATTCCAAACGTCGATATTGTCCCGAGCTTCTCTCCCGGCGCAACATAGGACTGCGCTAGTTGCTTCAATGAGGTGTATGATGAGAAGCGGACGGCGCTATTGGCAGCCTGTCGCGCAGTCGTGGGCATAAAGCCTTTGAAGAAGCCCCTCACGCCCTGTTCTCTGAAAATCACGCCGGAGCCATGCAAGAACCCTCGCATCCGCGGCTTTTCCCGTTTTCGGTCATCGATGAGCTGTGTCTTGATACTTTCGAAAGGCGTCACAGCCAGGAGAGACTCGGTGGCTCCTGCTAGGAAACCCGAGACGACGGTCATGGGGCCTGAAATTGTGCCATCGGAATTGCTCAACATGCTCTTGTACTGATCGAATGCCACAAAGCGTACTCCAGCTTTGATGCTGTTTCCGATAATGAGCGTCGTGCACCCTGCATACCATTGGGGACCAAAGGGTGGAAACGCGACTTTCTGGCCAGGAGCAAGGCGTGAATTGAGTTGTGTTCGTGTTTTGGCGAATTCGGCAGGATATGTGATGGCGATTTCGACTGCGCCTGCGGTGGATCCTGCGATGATTGATCGAAGAGGCGAGGGTTTCTCCTTCTTCGTCTCGGAGGTTGCGGGCTTCTGGTTGGCATTGGGGCCAGAGGCGAGGCCTTTGGTGCTGGGGACGGTGCTCATGGTCACGTCGGTCTGGTCGCAAATCCCAGCGACGGTGACCTCAGTGGACGACTCCCTCACTCGCGCTTTCACAGCGCCGTTGAGCTCCTCGGGCCCCTCCGAGACTGCGGAGTCGTCGTCACGAAATTAATTGTGCTGTGGACATGAGGTGTTCGGAGCGTCATCGTGCCGCGAATCGGCCTCCTTCACGTGTCTCCGCGATTGGAGTCCAAGCTCCTCCGCGCGAAGAACATTCGAACATTTCTGACCATCCCGACCCTTTGCATCCATTGATCATCTCATCTGCTCTGCATCGTCCGCGAAATCCTCACTCTCTTCGAATATTCCTCATCATGCTGTCCCTCCGCGCTCTCGCTCGCAGTGCACCGCGCACATCTGCTCGTTTCGCCACGACCTCGATCAAGCCCTCCTTCACATCAACACTTCGATCACGCATCAGCCAGCAAGCGCCCCGCAGCGCTCTCTTCTCCACGACACGCGCACGCTTCGATGAGCACTCGCAACAACTCGCCGCCAAGCTTGAGAGCGAGATTAGCATTGAGAACGAGGAGTCAGCAACACAAGCAGGCTCAGACCAGAACATTGAGCAGTTCAAGGCGGAGAACCCCTTCTGGACGATCGAGGACGTTGCAGGCGAGCAAGACGTCTTTTTGACCCGCAAGTACGAGGACGAGCAGATTACTGTCCATTTCTCGATAGCGGACTTCAACTCTGAAATCGACGAGGGCTATGGGGAGGAGGACATGGCACTTGCTGACGAGGAGGGCATGGATATCCAGTCGGGAGGCGCCAACACCAAGGGTGCCATCAACAAGGGTGGCAAGGGAGATGGTAACTTCAAGGTTGCGCCAGAAGACTCCGTTGCACCAGCTGATCGCGAGGAGCTGACCGATGAGGTGAGAATGGAGAATTGACATGCTTGCGACATTAACTGACCGCTCACAAACAGGACCCTGAGGATTCCCCACAACAATTCCCCGTCGCCGTCACAGTCCTCGTCCAGAGACCCAACAAGGGCGCTCTCAAATTCTACCTTACCGCAAGCGATGGCGACTTCATGATTAACCAGCTCGTCCAATTGCCAAAGGACATCAAGGGCGACGCAAAGGCTTTGATCCGCGAACATCCAGAGCAAATCTATGCTGGGCCACCATTTCAGCAGCTCGACGAGGAAGTGCAAGGCATTTTGGAGAGCTACCTCGATGCACGAGGTGTTTCGGAATACCTCGCTCAGGCTGTGCCGGATTACATTGACGTGAAGGAGCAGAAGGAGTACCTTGGTTGGCTGAACAGGGTCAAGGAGTTTGTGGAGTAAATCCAAGCCCTGGTGGAGACGAGGTGAGAAT
Source organism: Cercospora canescens BHU (assembly GCA_000347735.1). Lineage (NCBI taxonomy): Eukaryota > Fungi > Ascomycota > Dothideomycetes > Mycosphaerellales > Mycosphaerellaceae > Cercospora > Cercospora canescens. The sequence continues at coordinate 3,709 of ANSM01003962.1, read as the reverse complement.
GTGGGGAAATGAACTGCCTGAGAGTTGTCGAATCGTGTCGGAAAACCGTCGGCGTACTCGAAGATGGCACTTGCCGTCCAGCGAAGAAGACGAAGAGGGGGTGGGCGAAGGAGAAACATGGACGCGGACATTGCTGGTCGTGGGGAGAACGTCACAAGCGTCAAGGCGCATAAATGACTTATGTGTTTCCGCGTGTCATGGCAGCACATGCCTGCATGCATTTGTACATCAGACATATCTTAGTGTCACATGACTGCCACCATCTCACCTCTCACGGTGTCGTACCAAAATTGAAATGTCAAACTACCGTCTTCTTCTCATTCAGCTTCACCTTCTCTTACTAACCAATTGCCAAACACCCCCTTTCTTTCTCAACAGCAGCATATAATAAGCAGCCCCAAACGCAAACCCTCCTAAATGCCCTGAATGCGCCACACGGCTCTTTTCACTATCTAACATGTACAAATCCAGCGCCGCATACAATAACGCTGTGACATATAGCGGTGCAGGCACGACGCCCAAGATCAGCGTCGGAGCGAAAGGCATGAGACAAGCTGCCATTGAGGCCGTGGCCATTACAACGCCAGAAGCACCGACCAGGCATTCGATTTTTCGTGTGCGAAGTGCTTGGGAGGAGGGGAAGGGATTCCAGGCTTTGGTGGTGTTTGTCTGTGCGTGGAGCGCTTTAGACCGCTTGTGGATGATCCAGGCGAAGGAGGATGCGATGCTGCTGGTTAGGGTGAGGAGGTAGATGTGTCTTGCGCCCACGAAGGGGATGATGGCAAGCATGCCGCCGAAGGTCCAGAGCATGAACATGTCTATGGGGTGTTAGCCTGAATGTTCTGATGGTGGCATGACGGGGAGTATGTGGGCTGTGTCGAACTGACTGAAACCGAAATGTACCAAGTTTTCATGGGCGAATGCTGATGTGATCATGGTGTGGTACCGCCCTTGCGCGAGGTTGGGCTCAGACAGCGTGAAGTTTTCAAGGAGAAAGTTTCGGAGTTTGACGTCGTTGTTTGTACAGACTTTGCTTTCGGCATAACTCCAGGTGACGAAGACTCCGGCATTGATGAGGATAAGAGTCGTGATGGCGCGTTTGGCGGATCTATAGGAGCGTTCGGGGTTTGTGTAGCTGCTCCCTGATCGTCGAAACGGTTTGGATTGGGATATGAGTCTGTCGAGCCGCTGAGTGAATGGGGTGGGGCGCGCGAATGAAAAAGATTTGAGCTTTGCCTCGTGCTTAAGTGGACCGGTTGTGTGAGATCTTGGGGAGCTGATATCCAGCGGGATGCGGATGGGGGAGTATGTGCCCTGCCGTAGTGCGGGACATGATCGCGTGGCGCAGCGCAGGATGTGTTGACTGTCAGAAGGTTAGGGGTCGACGAAGCTCAACATTTGCGGAAGTTCAGTGGCGACGAACGTCTAGCCTCGCCAGCGTATTCGATGTGTCTTGTGAAGCACCTCATGTGTCTTGTGGGAAAAAGAACAACTCACAAGGTAGACATGATCGATTTCGGAATGCTGGCCGAGTTGCTTGAATACAAACCGAACAGACGCCAGCGGGTGTTGCAGCAGATGTCGCACGCAGGGCAGGTCTCGATCAGAATAACACGAGGCCAATTCACTGCTCACATGAGTTACTGCTACGGACAAACTGAACGACGCGCGAGGGGGTGAATAACATTGCTTCGGTGGAGACTCGCTCGGCTTGTGCAACATCTCGATGCAGCTCAATGGGTCACCAATGAACGCCAAGCTTTTGGGCTTCTCGCCGACTTCATTCTTCGAGGTGCTGCGCAATCCGACTCTTCAGACACTCTCACAGTCTACCTAACCACCACCACACCTCCTCCGAACACTTCGATCCACACGCGCACCAACCCGCCACACCAGATTCAGAGCCAAAACCGCCGTATTGCCGCCTTGCCAGTCACGCCGCATCGCGCACTGCAGACACTGTTCACAGTCTAACAAGTCTGCTCTATAGGCTCTCGCTGACTAGCTTGCGACACGGTCTGCGGCCTCGTAATCGCCTCAAAAAGACAAGCGGTTTTCATAGCAAACTGCTCGAACACCTCAGCGAGCGACTTTTCTGTCAGCTTCACGTCAGCCGCAACGCTCGCGGGAGCTCCACTGCCGCACAGGCACGCGTCTGGCTTCCTCCGGACATACAAAGAAACGCATCACAGAGCACTGGACTAATCCCAGCACACACATCATTGCAATGGCGGACGGGCTAGCCAATAAGCTCGAGAAGACGTCGCTGAATGAGGCTGCAGAGGGCGATTGGAAGTCAGGGCTAAAAGCGCCTCCAAAAGATGGCAGGCAGCAAACAGAGGATGTTACAGCGACGAAAGGCCTGGATTTCGAGGAGTTCTACCTCAAGCGCGAGCTGTTGATGGGTATCTATGAAGCAGGGTTCGAGAAACCTTCGCCCATTCAAGAAGAGACGATTCCAGTCGCATTGTCTGGTCGCGACATACTCGCGCGAGCGAAGAACGGCACTGGAAAGACAGCAGCATTCGTCATTCCTACTCTGGAGCGCATCAACCCAAAGTTGGACAAAATTCAGGCACTCCTGCTTGTGCCCACACGAGAACTGGCACTGCAAACGTCGCAAGTCTGCAAGACGCTTGGCAAGCACCTTGGCATCAATGTTATGGTTACCACTGGAGGGACTGGGCTTCGCGACGACATCATACGGTTGAACGACCCTGTGCACATTATTGTCGGCACGCCGGGTCGTATTTTGGATTTGGCAGGCAAGGGCGTCGCCGATTTATCCGAAGCGAAGACATTCGTCATGGACGAGGCTGACAAGCTGCTCTCACCTGAGTTCACTGTGACGATTGAGCAGCTCCTCAAGTTTCACCCAAAGGACAGACAAGTCATGTTGTTCTCGGCCACCTTTCCAGTGGTGGTGAAGGACTTCAAGGACAAGCACATGAACGACCCCCACGAAATCAACTTGATGGACGAGCTTACACTGCGTGGTATCACTCAATACTACGCTTTCGTTGAAGAGAAGCAAAAGGTTCACTGCCTCAACACGCTTTTCAGCAGACTGCAGATCAACCAATCTATCATCTTCTGTAACAGCACGACCCGGGTGGAGCTGTTAGCCAAGAAGATCACCGAGCTCGGATACTCATGTTTCTACTCACACGCGAAGATGCTTCAGCAGCATCGCAACCGCGTTTTCCACGATTTCCGCAATGGCGCGATGCGCAATCTGGTCTGTTCTGATCTTCTCACGCGCGGTATCGACATTCAGGCCGTGAATGTCGTTATCAATTTTGACTTTCCCAAGAATGCCGAGACGTATCTTCACCGCATCGGCCGTTCGGGACGTTTTGGTCATCTTGGTCTGGCCATCAACTTGATCAACTGGGAGGATCGCTTCAACTTGTACCGTATCGAGCAGGAACTTGGTACTGAGATTCAACCCATTCCTGGCACTATTGACAAGAAACTGTATGTATATGATGCGCCAGAGAACATCCCTCGCCCCATCAACACTGCGCCGCCGCAGCAGCAACAGCAACAGCAGCAAGCGCAACAAGCAGGCAGACAGCAGGGCAGCGGACAGGATCTGCTCAATCCTGCAAATCGTACCGGAGGCTACCGCGGAGGCCGTGGTGGTGGCTATGGCCGAGGTCGCGGGGGACCACGGAATGACCAGAACGGCTTCCAAGGACAGCAGAGA
>ANSM01003953.1:0-21024 GCA_000347735.1 Cercospora canescens BHU | reverse complement strand
GCGTCGCTGCCCGATCTGCGGCGGATCTGCCCACCGTCAAGGATGAGTGAATGTTTTTCCACGCCGTCGGTCGCGCCGCCCATGCGTCGAACGCAAGTCCTGTGCGTCTGCGAAACATCGGGAATTGAGCCGAGAAAGCGGGGTGAGCACGGCAAGTCCAAATCAAGAACTCCTGAAAGAGACTCGCCAGAGGCACTCGGTGCAAGGACGTAGCAAGCCAGCAGAGCCGAGTGGGAAAGCCTTCCACAATGCCTCTCCGCGTTCGTATGCCTCGATTGCGGGCAGCGGCTTCACGACCCCGGCAGTGAAGCAGCGCCTACCCTCTCATCTGACACTAGCGTCGAGACGACCACGTCCTGCCAAGATGATGGGTCCTAGCGAGCCGGGAAGGATATGAGAGACGAACTGCCCCAGCTCCTGATCGACTATCGTGTCCATCGCCTTCCTTGCCTTGTCAGGATCCCTCAAGAGCAAGGACGACCACCAGCATGGCTTCTGTAGACGACAAGGAATTTGCTGTCGTCTCCAATCACGAGCCGGAGTCAGGCGACGATGAAGCTGCCAAAGTCTTCGCCCAGTATGACGGTCCTCTCGAGTGGTCGGAGCAAGAAGAGAAGACACTGCGCCGCAAGATCGACTGGAAACTGATCCCGATCATGTGTTTCACATCTGCCCTGCAATACTACGATAAGGCCATGCTGGGGCAAGCAGCACTGTTTGGATTGATGTCAGAGCTGGAGCTTCGTCAAGGCGACCGCTACTCAATGGCGTCGTCCATCTTCTATGTGGGGTTCCTCGCAGGCTCATATCCTGCCGTGATCTTGGCACAACGGTATCCGCTGGAGCGCGTCACGTCTGGCATAGTGACTCTCTGGGGAATCTGTCTGCTCTTGACCATCACATGCCACAATTACCAAGCTCTTTACGCTCAGCGATTCTTCCTCGGCTTTTTGGAAAGCGGCGTCAGTCCGCTGTTCATGCTGATGGTCGGCTCGTGGTACCGAAAAGATGAGCAAGCGTTTCGCATGGGGTGAGCATTGCTGCGTCATATTCACGCCAAATCGCCGTGGCTGATCGTATTCTCAGCGCTTGGTATAGTCTGGCTTCGTGGTCGGCAGTGGTTGCACCTTTGATCAACTATGGTATCGGTCAGATCACGGCAGTGCTTGCACCTTGGCGATGGATGTACATAGTCGCCGGCAGTCAGTTACCTGTCGTCTTGTTCCTCGGACGACGTGCTAATCACATCGCCAGTCATCACCATCCTGTGGGGCGCCGCACTTCTCTTCATACTCCCTCCAGATCCAACTCGTGCTTCAGGCTTTAGCCCGCGCGAACGATACCTTGCCGTCGCTCGTTTACGTTCAAACAACTCTGGTGTCCGCAACACCACGTTCAAAGTTGGCCAGGCAAAGGAGCTACTCTGCGATCTCAAATTCTGGCTCATGTTCTTCATCGCGACACTGAGTTTGATCACCAATGGTCCAGTATCAAGCTTTGCTCCGCTTATCATCCAAGGATGGGGATACACCTCACTACAAACACTATTGCTGATGATGCCTGCGGGAGTGTGGGTCGGGTCATGCACACTCACTGCTACATGGCTTGCCATGCGGTATAGTCATCTAAACATACGGACTTATATCGCATTCTTCACGCAGTGCTTCACCATTCTTTCAGCGGCATTGCTATGGAAGCTGCCTCGTAGCGAGAAGGGTGGGCTCTTCTTCAGTATCTACACACTTTCGACCTATGGGGCTGGATACGGTGTCATTATGGGATTACAGGTAGCCAACAATTCAGGCTACACGAAACGTTCCCTCGCTTCATCTGGTCTATTCGTTGGGTACTGTTTGGGTGAGTGCAGGAAATTGCCGAACGCCACTACTATTACTGATGGGAGACAGGTAACTTCATCGGGCCCATGGTCTACTTGCAGCGAGAGTCTCCAGTGTACAACACTGGTTTCACCATCGTCACTGTGGCTTCAGCACTGGCCGCAGTGCTCATTCTTGTTTACCGCTACGTTTGCATCTGGGATAACCGAAGGCGAGACCGAACAGGCACAGCAGAAGGTTATGACCACGCTTACGAAGATCCCACCGACAAAGAGAACCCTCAATTCAGATATATCTATTGATCGGAGGTAGTAGGATAGCTCTTTCGAGACGGAAGCGATGACGCATGATGAAGCATTTCGACCTCGAGATGCAGCTTTACGGACATGGGATATTTATTTTGTGGACTGCCAAACCGCTCGTTTTTGAATTATTCTAGCAAGCCTTGGGACTTCCAATAGCCTTCCAAGTCTTTGAGCCACGCCCATCTCGCCTCTGCGCCCCACCCACGATCCTTCCACGGATTCAAGCTTCGCGGGAAATGGTCAACAATCTGATTAACGTGAGCATCATGCGCAATGATCACGAAGATGTTACTTTGAACGTCTAGCTCCTGCAGCTTCTTCACGGTATCGGTCGCCAGAGGAATGTCGTATCCAAAAGCCATGTCATATAAAGTATCGTGAGGATGCCTTCCACGCGATTTCTGAAGCTCTTCGAAAGCATGTCCTGGGCAGAAAGATGCCGAGCTATGAGGAAGCAACGGATGCGGGGAAATCTCTTTTGGAATGGGCAAATGGATCGATGGGCGCATGATACCGGAGTAATGGCATACGTCGCCGCCCAAGAAAACGAACGTATCGGGATTGCTTGTTGTTCTCGCAAGGGCACAAAGGTGACCGACTGCGTGTCCTGGACTGTTGAGAAGATATACCGAGCCATCCCCGAAATAATCTATGGCTGGGAATTGCCCTATGCGAATTGAGCCCGGCTGCCTGAAATCAAGCTCACGAAGCTCTCTGCCACTGTTGAGTAGGAGAAGTCAGCAGTGGCGTTCAACGCTGCTCTTCTACACAACACTTACTGCCACGCGCTCTCGGGAATGGGACTCTCTGGATTTGTCGGCGCCGCGGGTAGTAACAATTCTTTGAAACCAGGACCAACGATAAGTGCGGTGGATTTAGGAAAAGTTGCAGGATCTCCAACATGATCCCAATGCCTTGATCTGAAGTCAGCCGAACTCTTAATCTGCGGATGTTCAACACGACTCACCAATGACTCCAGATTACTGCCTCGACTTGGTTCAGATCCACCCCATTCTCGGTCAATATATTCGCCACATCTCCTTGCACCCGAATATCGTAACCAGATTTCGAGATATATGACGCCACTGTTGGAGCGGAGTTCATGTAGTCGTGTCGAATGCCCAGATCCCACACGAGTTTTTTCCCAGAAGGATGCTCCAACAGGAACGAGAATGAAGGACACTGCTCAAATGTCTCTAACAAAGGTACATCTGGTTGCATCAATCGGCTGAGTTTCGCAGGTCCAAAATTTACCGGATTCATAAGCTTCACGTCGACAATCGTGTCGCCGTCAGGAATCGAGACTAGTCCTTCGCCATTAGGAGCAGGGGGATTGTACTGATAATTCGGAACACCAATGATCTCTGTGACTCTTTCGTTCGTGCTGTCTCTTGATCCGAACATCCTGTTTCAGTCGTATTCTGTTTTATTCCGCAGAGCAAAGGTCAAGCACATAGACTCAGGACTCATGACCGCGAAACACACCGCAAAGCTTGCCCAGATCCTCAACCGAACATAGCCGTATAGAGTGGTCAGCCATCATTGGCCAGCTGTCGATTCTTCACACAGACCCTAGGCGAGTCCGCGACGTCCTTACCGAACAACTGGTCCAGCCAGCTACTCGGATCCCCCATCTTTTCCCTCAACTTTGATTGAGGTGGGTAATGGCTGTGGAGACGACAGCCGAAATCCATCGGAACTTCGAGGGTCGGGAGCGAGCTTCTCGGCAGTCTTTAATAGGCAATACCGATGTACTCAGTCGTCACAGTAGCTACTGTCAGACCAAGCTCACGAGCCAGTAGACTAACGTGTGATAAGCGGCTGTGATGCATATGAGCCGTCAGTGATAGCTGGACATTATTTCACATTGTGGTAAACTTTCATTTTCAACCTCAATCTTCGCTCCTCACTCATCAAACATGACGGCATACATGGAAGCAACGGCGAACGGGATAACCGCCGTCAAGACAGCCCCATCAGATGGCGAAGTTCCCACAGCTGGTCATCAGAATGCTCTTACAACCGAACTCAAGAACATCACAAATTGCCATTCCAATGAAGCTTTCGATCCTTTCAAGCTTGCTTCTGACTTCGCCTTCACGCCACGAAAGATCAAAGTGATCACCATCGGAGCTGGTTTCTCTGGACTCCTCATGGCACACAAATTCCAACACCGCTTCCCAGAGATGAGAGACTTGGTAGATCACACGATATTCGAAGCTCACCATGAAGTAGGCGGAACCTGGCTCGTGAACAACTATCCAGGCGTGCAATGTGACGTGCCGGCTCATATTTACGCATTTCCTTTTGATCCCAATCCGGAATGGACCAGATTCTATGCGAGTGGTGCTGAGATTCTCGACTACTTCAAGAAGACTGTTCGGAAATGGAACCTCGATCGAGATCTGCAACTCTGCACAAAGGTTGTGGGCGCCAAATGGCACGAGTCAGAAGGGATGTGGTGCGTGCAGGTTGAGAACACGCAGACTCTCGCTCGCCGAGAACAGTGGTGTCATGTGCTCATATCTGGGCAAGGAGTGCTTGTGTGAGTGCGATAGTCTAACCATTTCAAGATGGGAGGCTGATCATTGGAACAGCCACGAGAATTGGCCAAAGATCAACGGCTTCGACAAATTCAAAGGGCACATCACACACTCCGCTCGCTGGGACCACAATTTCGACTATTCTCACAAACGCATTGCAGTGATCGGGAATGGATCTTCTGGAATTCAAATCGTCCCCCAAATGGCGAGACTTCCAGGCACAAAAGTCAGAAACTTCATCCGCAGCGGAGCATGGGTCTACTATCGCGCTCCACCCTCGCAGCACATGGGTCGCGCTGTGGAGGATCCTAATCCAGCGTACACAGATGCCGAGAAAGATTCTTTTCGCGATCCGGCAAAACACCAAACATACCGCAAAGGCATTGTTTCACGCACAAATAAATCTTTCTACATTTTCCAGCGGGGCGAAAACAATCGAAAAGGCATGGAAGCCGCAGCAGCGCAGATGTCTCAGAAGCTTGGCCACGATCCGAGGCTCTGCGACATGTTGATACCGAAATGGGAACTGGGCTGCAGAAGAATCACACCTGGACCAGGATATCTCGAATCGTTCCTCAGAGACAATTGCGATTGCACGAACAGTCCCATTGTTGAAGTGACCGAGGGGGGAATAAAGACCCAAGACGGAGAGATCTTCGAGTGTGATGTTCGTAAGTTGCGATCACATTGTTTGACCGCTAGACACTTGCATAGATCGCTCACGAACAGTAGTGATATGCGCAACTGGCTTCGATGTCTCACATCGTCCACGCTATCCTTTCATCGGTCAGAACGGCATCAATCTACGTGAGAAATGGGCCGGAGACCCTGAGTCATACCTCTCCGTAATGACTCCCGATTTTCCAAACTACTTTATGGTAAGCTCCACCGTTTGCTTCCCTCTAGCTCCAACACACCTAAACTTACAACGACGCCAGATGATGGGCCCGAACTGTCTCGGCGGCCACGGCTCGCTCGTCGAATCCCTCAACTGGACGGGCGACTACATCGTAAAATGGATCAAAAAGCTCTCCACCGAAGACATCAAATCCATCTCGCCCAAACGAGACAAAGTCGACGCATTCATGCGATACCAAGACCAAATCCACAAAACGCTCGTGTGGTCCGGAGGCTGTTCTTCATGGTACAAGCGTGGTCGGGTCGACGGACGAGTAACGGCATTGTTTGGTGGTTCTGCTCATCTGTTCCATCGGCTGTTGTCAGATATTCGAGGGGAGGATTTCGATATCACGTATCGCACGGAAAATCCGTGGCGGTTGATGGGGAATGGGTTCACGGAATTTGAGATGAAGGCGGAGTCGGATCTTTCGTGGTATGTGGAGATTGCAGAGGAGGCGCAGGGAAGAGGGCCACAGCCGCATTCAGAAAAGCAGTAGAGTGATCGAGACGTGACACAATTCGAGCTATGTCACACCTCGTGTGGATAGACGGAGCGCTGGAGGTGGCCTTTCAATCAGGCTCTGAATACGCCTTACAATACACAACCTCTTATGGACAAAGTGCAACCCTGCCAGCTACCTTCCCATCGCAGAGCTTTCGCAGCCACTGCGGGAAATCTTCGAGTCTACCTTGCTCCACGTCTGGTTGAATGGCCCCTTGTGCTATCAATTGCAATACTTCTTCGAGATCTCTGACCTGAGCGCCATAGGAGAACAGTATTGTCAAGCGTTTCCGCACGCCTACTTTCATGTTGATCGTATTTTCTGGAGAAAGAGTACCAATGCATACCATCTTGCCTGCTCGCCGTACTGATAGAGAGGTCAGAGAGTTGTTGCGAGAGGATTCATAGCACAAATGCACTCACCAACTTGCTGCGCGTCTTCAAACGTCTGTTTCAACCCCACAAAGTCAATGGTCGTATCGATCATCTCCTCCAGGCCGTTCTGCTTTACATAGTCTTGCACAGGCGTCCCAATCGGAATGATGTCGCTTTCCGGAATGCCCAGCGCCACAGCAGCATCTAAACGCTCTGGTCGAACCTCGGAGACGATGACTCGAGCGCCAGTAGTCTTCAAGACCTGCAAGCCGTTGAAGCCTAGTCCTCCGAGACCAAAAAGCAGGACCGTCTCGTCAGACTTGACTTCTGCTCGCCGATGGATGGCATGGTATGCGGTGGCAACCGCATCCGTTGCGACGGCAGCTTGCAATGGGCTGACACCTTGATCGCGAAATCATCAGCGGCGAGCCGAGAGCGCTCCCTGTATGTCCCAGGCTTACCTTGTGGTACCAACACAGCGCCACGCTGATCGACCGTCGCGAAAGGTGCAAAAAAGCCATCTTGACCAATTCCGGAGTGGTGGCCGTGGAGACATAATTGTGGCGTTCCTCGTGAACACTCTGAGCAGCCTGCTTGTCCGCAGCCCGGAACAGCAAACATGGCGATGATGTCTCCCTAGAGTCGAAGCGATGTTATCATTCTGACTCGGAATAATGAGAGTCTTACTTGCCACTTGGAAACGCATGTCGGTCACTCGACTTCCGATCTCGATGATTTGCCCGCATCCTTCATGGCCCGATTGAGAAACTCAGTTATTATCATGATGTGGGAGTGTGTCTGGCAATGTACCAATATATACTTCTCTTGGAACCATGGTCGAGGATTCGTGTCCTTCAGCATTGCTTGATCGCTGTGACACACCCCAGAAGCCAGCATCTTGCAAAGAAAGCCCGTCGGCGGAGGCTTAGGTACTGGAACCTCGTCCCATTGCTACAAAGTTGCTGTCAGTCCATTTTGGTCACATGGTCCGATGAATCTGTGTCAACAATACCGGTGTTTCATTGCCGTGATGTTTCCGCCATGCCAGCATTGTTGTTGGTCTGTTGGACATCTTTGAGAATATTGAGACACGATCATGCAGTGGTAGAACTAATGAGAGCTCGTTAGAAAGAATCTGGACTACTCGACCGCTACGCAGCCTACGGTGTTGCGATCAATAGCACATCGACCGGGAGCGGCCTCGGAATCGATGCTTACGGCAATGCCTACATCCTGGTTCGGCTAAAGCTTGCCGGGAGTGAGCATGTCGCCGGCAGACGAACTACGAATAGCTCTCACGACACAGCATGCATCAGCAAAAGTGGGCAGTAGAGCGTTATTGGGCTACAGGAAAGAGAATATGAATACTTTGTCGAATCTGGGACAGTGTAGCTGCGCATGCTCGTGTCTTGAAGGATCACGTGCGGCCGCCAAAAGTCGTAGCCGGGAAGTCCGCTTCAGTGCTGAACTCGGCTTGCCGATGTTTGCTGTTCACCACCTCCTCCTCCTCTCTCTGCGCATTCGCCCCCTCCTACTCCTCTTGTTCCGTCCTACGCCGCCATAGATGACCCGCTGACTGTACTATGCGCAACTAGCTCCACGGGCACAAATCAACTGAGCTGATGATCACACATTCATGTACAGATGATTTGAACAAACCAGTGATTCTCCCCCATCAATCATCCAGTCTCGGCAGGTATTACCTCTTGACATACTGCTCATCACAGGGAGTATCACTGCACACCATGTCCGCTCATGCCAAAGAAAACGACTCAACTCGTTCCTCCACACCAGACTCGACCTCAACGTGCTGTTATGGCGGGACATCCCCTCCTCATGAGGCATTCGAAACATTTCAGCACAAGGTCCTAGCGCTTGTACACAGCATCTGCGATGTCGAGGAGGTCACGTTTCAACGAGTTCGCGGGGGCAGCTACAATCGAGTTGTCGTCGCGCATCTTAAAATGGTAGACCAAGGTAAGTTGTCGGGAATCTTCCGGATACCACGCGACCGTGACATTCCAAAGGGCGTTCAGCGAAACAGCAGCGAGGATATCGAAATGGATATCTTTAACCGGGTCGCAGTACTCCAGCTCCTGCAGAGGCGCGGAAATCCGGCTCCGAGTCCCTTAGCATATGATGCATCTGGCCAAAATGCGATCGAGTCGCCGTATGTCTTTCAGCAGTTCTCCGATGGCATGATGCTCGAGAACATTTACGGCGACATGTGTTTCGACGAGAAAATGCAAGTGGCAGGATCGTTGGCAGACTTCCTCGCTCGGATGGGAGTTGTCAAATTCAAAGAGTCTGGGAGTGTCGTCGCTGCGCAGACAAGCACCGCCGCTCAAATCAGAGCGTCCACTTTCTCCCCTTCGCTTCCAAACTCGACTGCTGTTGTCATTGGCTTCACTGATCCTCGCGAGAATGTTCACACATCCCACACTGCGACTTCCCCCAACCCTAAGCTGCTCAAAGCTCGCCTGGACGGAGAGCTGGCATTGGGTCTACCAACTAGCTCGTCTGCGGAGATGTGGCCCATGCTTCTCGACATGTTCAAAGAGATGTGCAGTCTTGGCTTCTTTGAATAAGACGGCCTCTGCCGCCACGCAAGCGTCTTGTATCACTGGGACCTTCAGCCACGAAACATACTGGTGAAGAAGATCAAGCTTCTTCCATCCGGAGAGCAGTGTTCGAAGGAAGGTTTCGAGAGCCGCCCGATCATCGGAGCATTGTCTGAGACGTGGGAGCTTGACATCGCTGTCGACTGGGACAAAGTTCAAGCTGTCCCGCCTGTTCTCGCCCGCCGCCCTCCAATCTGGCTCTGGGACTTCTCCACTGACATAGTCGACCTTTCTCTACCACCTGGGAATGATGATGATTCAGATCTACAGCCTGCGACGCGATACGACAGCTCTAAAGGCATGCTCTCTCCTGAGTCCACACAGATCCAGAAACACTTCGAGGAGAGGTTTGTGAGAAATCTGCAGCAGATCTATCCCACGTATACCGCGAAGACCTATTCATGATGAGGTCTATGGCAAAGGCCGCTGGATCAGGCGAATGGCACGCTTTGCTATCCACGGATTTCGAAGCAGCGAGGATTGGAAGCGGTTTCAGAGCTTGGAGAAGGAATGGCAAGTCACACGCTCAGATTTCGCAAGCTGCTGCCCCGAAGGCGCTGGTTGACTTTCATTGCATCTCAAGCGGCACTATAGACTTCGTAAGATCACTGGCGCCAGCATCACAGCACCTCGAGTGCGAATTCTCCTCATTGGTCCAAACCCGCAATGTCCTTCTGACATTGATCAAAACCACACATCCGTCTTCTAACATGTGGATCAGGATTCCAGACGCAAACTGCTCGAACTTGATCATTTGTTGCATGTCGGGCATGGCTCCGTCTTCGTATGCACCCTCTCGCACCTGGGATCTGAGCAACAGGTTTGGTGCATTGGGCAGTATCAATTTTTCTGTTGGGTGTCTTTAATTTAGACCGGCAGTTCTTGCCTTTACCCTTTTTTCCCGGGCAGTGGTGCGTACTGACCATATTGAAGACGACTTCTCTTCTACAGTGGAGCCTGTCAGTCGAATGGGGAATTTCCAACGACGATAAGACTGATATACTTTAAGCTCAAAGCATTTGAGCATCGCTGTAGTCATGCAATGTCGCATGAGCATTTCTCACCTCTATGGTATAGCGCGGCTTCTTCGTGCATTGCGACTTGCACATTCATCTACTGATACCCCAGTCCGAGTACACGGCCATCAGAATGCTATTTGATCATGGTCTGCCTCGGCATACTTATTTGGCATCGGAGTCCGATGTGAAAGCTATGGCTGCTTCACAACATTAGATTTGCAACTGTGAGCCCAGCCTCATCCACGGCATACCAACACTCTTTTCCGTCATATGCTGACACGCTTTTAGTGCAAAGCTGATAGTGACCACAATTGAGGATGATGCCTGTCGATGAATGAGTCTTCCACATTCAGCAAGATCGCGCAGTGAGCGCTGAGAACTTTCTGCCAATGTACTCACTTGGAAGTGAAAAGCTACGATGACTCTGTTGACGCAGCTGCTGCCTGACGCCTCCTTTTCCCTCACTTCACATTTCACTCTGATTACTCTCGCACTGACCAATGCCCAGGGGTAAAAGCGTGGGACGCGCATCTCCCCACTCGCATCAACCTTTCGCCACCTCCAAGCGCAGTGACATCCTTACAACACCGCACATCCTCGGCGTTCCGATCCCTTTGCATTCATCCCCACACCATGGCGTCCTCGCATCCCCCAAGCATCGACCAAACCTCGCACTGGGTGGAAATGACACAGAGAGCTGTACCCCCGCCGCCAACTCCCGCCCCACCTCACGCCGGCTACCAACTGCAGATGCAGCCTTACATGGCAGCTGGTATGCAGTTGCAACCGTACTACATCAATGCCCTCCGAGTGTCACCGCGGCACTTGGCGCTTCAAGCGCGCCACTCTGACGCATCGATTGCCGAGCTGGACGAGCGGCTGGCAGAAGTAGTCACTCTCCACTCCAATGACGTTCTTCAACTAAACCGTCGCGTGAATCAGCAAGAAGACGAGATCGAAGAGATGAAACAGATCATGAAGAATGATCTGCGGCTGCTCCAACAGCAAATCGAATCTCTCACCGAGCAACAGAAGCAGCAAGTGCCATCGAAAGCGCGGTACGATCCACCACTTTCCGATCCATTTATTCAAGAGGTACCGATGAAGACCGAGGCGCCAGGACATATCGTCTGTGAGACACAAGATGCAGTCGTCAACGTCGTAGTTCAACATATCAATGAGACACGCGCCAAGTACGAGCGCGTCGACAGCGCCTATGGCTCACCACCTCGCGCTCCAGTTGCGAACTCGACTCGATGGATCCCAATGGCAGTGCGCAATCTCCCAGCCATGTCGGTTTCGAAAAATGCAGCATTCCACACAGAGGTCTTCTCTTGGAACTTCCTGCGAGATCTGCTCGGTGGGAAGGAGTGGTCTCCGGGATATTACTTCAACTGCAGTCAAGACTGTATCCTTCCTACCAGAGGTTATTGGATGGTAGATCTGGAGCATGAGCCATTCATGCCTCGCAATCCAGGCGAGCACGGTGCGAAGCTGACGGCTTTCTTCAATGAGACAATGACCGGCTCAGGCGATGTCCCGGACGAAGTGAACTACAAGGACACGCCTGTCTTTGTAAGCTCCGACGGCGGCAAGATGTATCGCTACGTGGGCAAGTACAGCCAAAATCGCTACTCCGACAAAGTGGGTTACGATACTATGATGGAGCACATTCCACAGTCAGTGCTCCAGTTCCATGCCGAGCAGCTTGCGCAAGTTGGCCGTCCGGAGTGGATTACCACATGCCTCAAGAAGCACTTCTGGCCCAGGCCCGTCTACGAAGGTCCAATGCCGTCGGATTCTGCATGCAAGATTGCTGGAGACAATGTCGCCGCCAAGGATGAGAAGCCGGGGCTTGAACGTCAATTGAGAAAGGCTCTCGACTCCTACGCGAAAGAGCTGGAAGAGTGGGATAGGTCTTCTTCGGTCAAAGTGAACCTGCTTGAAGCCTCCGCCATTCTAAAGGCCTTTCAATTGGAAGATGTCCAACCAGAGGCCAGCCTTCGTCTCTGGTGGGAGTACCTCGAGAGTGTCGGGTACGAAGAAGATTTCTACAGCATGCTCGTCAACCTCTCTGAAGCGGCGTCCGCCCGCTATCAGCCTAACAAAGCTTTTGAAAACAACGATGGCGCGACTCCAGACCTCTTCTCGTCAGATTCGAAACCACTGCCTCCAAAGTCTCCCCTCTATGGTACAAGCAGCAAAGCACTGCAAAAGAAACAGTGGAGGGAAGAGTCAGGTGTCGACGCCTCCTCTCTTCCGGAAACCAAATGGTCTACTCCCAAATTCGACTCCCCTCCACCTTCTCCATCCAAATCAAAAGCCACCAAGGGGAAATCGATAACCAATTCCATCAACCCGTTCGCTGGCAAAGGCGACCTCGACGCTGCCAAAGCCTTCGCCAAAGAGGCCACGACCGCACAGCCTCGCACCAACAGCGCATACGCGAAGAAAGCGGCGGCAGCAGCAGCGAATAAGGTAACAGGGAACAATACGTACCCTACATATCCTCCAACGCCAGCATTCGGAAGCATCTCAACCCAGCCCGCAGCCAAAGAGTCCGTTACGGAGAGTCAGAAGACGAAACCGGCGCCACCGCACCTGCGCCACAGCAAATGACTACGCGAATTGACTGATCTGGGCTTACTTCGGGAACGACCAAGAAAACCTTCGGATCATCAAGCAGATGGATCGATCAGCTGGATGAGGAGCTCCATGAACGGGAGACAAGTTTAGTGACACAGTCATCCGGAAGAATGATTTGAGAAATTCGGTATAGCGAACACAGTCAAAGACCAGCGAGAGCAGTGGGCGATGAGACGAAGGGAGGTGGAGCGAGTTAATGCAGCTTAGACGAGATGTGCTGTGATCCTCGAGCTTCAGATGAGCATACTCATTCCTCCCCGAAAGGTTCTTTGTATATGATGATTATCCACCCCTTCTTCTGCTTTCAAACGCGTCGACACGAAAATGAAGATTCGACTGCATCAAATTTCATATCTGAATCAAACAAAAGCATTTGCTCCGACTCGATGCATTTAAGAGTACAGAAAATGAGGAACTACGTATATGTCCAGACACACATGATTCGCTCTTCGAATTTTCCCACCGATATCTTCCTGGAAATCGGTATTCTTCATGACCTTGAAGTGCTCAAGTCTTGCGTCAAAGTTGTGCTTCGGATTGTTGGTCGTAAAGGCAGCGATTGAACACATCGCACTGTCGTTCGTTTACAAGTCTAATATTCACGTCAATTCGCAGGAGGGAATCCCACAGAACGAGACAGCAAATGATTCAAAGATAACATGACTGCATCCAGTTCTTCCTCTTCGATGTTTGGAGCGCAGAAATGGTCATTTACGGAGTCTTGATTGCTGGTTGGATGATTGCGAGACATGGTGACCAGCAAAGTCTCCACGGCGCTCTGTTCATTGAACGCGCAAGAAAACGGCGCAGAGGGGAAAAGTGGACCAGGGCGACGTGTGAGCTGGGTTTCATTCACTCCACCAGCAGCCCACGCACGTTCTGACGAGCTTTTATGGATCATGACGGGGCAGTGTCCTCCATCCTGTGAACCCGATTATCCCGCTCTCCATCCTCAGACCGGTTGATGTCACCGTGTGCCACAATTGATTCACATCATGGAGCGGGTCCGCACATTCGTCGCTGCACAAAATAGCACTGCACATGCGGCCGCCTTCGAATTTCGGCCAGTGGCTTGGAGCTTGGCTTGAAAGTAGGAATATGCCGGCTTGGATCAGTATGCAAAACTCCATTACAAGAATAGCATTCCTAGGACGAGTCGACACTTCATATCCTGCAAAGGCAGGTGGACGACACAGTGCGTAGCGATTCAACTACCTCAAATAACTGATTTTCCCTACTTAACTTCTAACTTAGAATAGCCGCCCTTAGCTTAGGTCAGACTACAACACTTCTCCGGCGACATCTCGCAACGCCGAGGCAATTCCCCGAATACTAGGTAACAAATCCGAGATCGTGCTAGGAGCATCTAAATGACGTTGTTAGTACTATTGGCAAGGTCTTGTATGCCGGTCGATGGACGTGCATTGCCAGAGGCATCGACAGCAACACGGATATAAAGAGTAACAGTCGCCACCAAAATCAAATACCTTTGTCAAGCAGTGCGCTTCCTCATACTCTACAAACTTTCGTCAAAGAGCAGGTCTCTATACATCTCGACTTCTCACAAGCATTACCAACAACAATCAAACATGAAGTTTACACCTCTTGCCGCTATGGTCGCCTTGCTGGCAGGTGCTTCTGCCGCACCACCAGCCAAAGGTACAGTCGACTCTTGCCTTTCTCTCTGTTTATTATGTGCCATAATGGCTTTCTCTAACGTTTGAATGCAGCCCAGGGCGATCCAGATCCATGCGCAAACTGGTTTGGGGGCGGCTGCGGCGATGGAATCGATCGCAATCCCGCTCTTTATGATCTTAGTTGGCTGCGCACTATCAACCCGAATATCCAAGCCGAGAGGGAGAGGAGGCATGCGTCACAGCAAGAAGTCTTCGAAACTGTCAAGCGCGACCCAGTCTTCTGCACACTTGATGGTTGCGGCTTAGGTGTTCATGGCAATCCCGTTCCTCATGATCTTGATTCGCTGCGCGGCATGCACCCAGGTCTCGTGGCCGAGATAGAGTGGACGTGTGCGTCACAGTAGGAACCCTCCGAAACTGTCAAGCACGACGCAGCCATCTACACACTTGCGGGACCTTGCGCTATGGAAAATGACTACATGTCAAAGTGGCTACGAAACGGGGTTCGCACTCTTATAGGAGGGACTAGTCGACCATGGGAGGCCTTGGCAACCGCCACATGTGAAGCACGATAATGCGGCTTTGGTTCGGGGGGCATTGCCCAGCTCTCGTCCCGGTTGGCAAACGCCTGAAGATTTGCCGATGTCTCACTGGCCGAAATAACTTTCGATAGCTCAAGCGCAGAGAGGATTTGCTTCACAGGATGCGATACGCACTAGCTAGTTCCAAAAGTCGCGTTCCCGATCGATCTAAGTTCTGGCGAATTTCGATTTTCTATAACTGTAAGCATCTCACTCGACTCGGAACGCGCAATGGCGAATATGCAAGTGCGCTCGATCAATGCATCTGTAGCCGGTGACACACAAACACGGTCCCTTCTCGAAGTGGCACGGAGTAGCTGATATCATCTCGTCACCCAGAGCGCCTTACTACTTAGGCATGATTGAGGTTTTGCACGCACGATTCTGCTCAGTGTATTCCAAACAAACTATGTCTTCGCAGCCACCCCCGGGATTTGGTGCACATCGTCCACCACTTCATGCACGGAACGACACATTTTAGTGTTTCCCATGGAAAATCCTCGGCGAGTTTCTGCAGTCTGCAGTACCCCGTCAAGTATTATGTGTTAACAGTAAGTTCATGCTATAAATGTCGGCTCGCGAGCCGGATCTTACCATACAGAGGGAATCGAGTGCGACTATGAGCATCTTTATTGTCACCTCGAAATTCCCGACCGTGATTGTGTTTGATGCCAACATTGCTGCTAACATGGACAGGAGTCTGTGCCAAATTACTATAAAACCTCGAAAGGGACAGATGCCTTGCGTGCTCGTTACGGATTTTGAATGCTACATGGCGAGAACGATAAGATTGGTAATGGCGGAGACCTTGGGGCCTCCTTACATTTCCAATGGCCCTTCCTCCGGGCGGGGGCTGAATACTGTAAAACCTCGCTAGGCACGACTATTGGTTCACCTCCATATCGATCCAATGTCCTCGTACTCACGATGGATCGCCTTACCTATAACATTGACCGTTTGTTGAGTGCTTCATGTTCCTCGTATCGGTGAGGCCGTAGCGAAGCTATGCGGGTTGTACAGTACGTATTGTGCTTCATATCCTCACTTAGAACGCCGTCGTTGCACTTTCAGCCATTTAGGGACCACCTCAGTCTTGCATTTTCCAATTTTGTTTGCATGAAGAGACAATTCTGGTTTAAGTGACGCTCCAAGCTACCCCAGGCGTTGCAGACTACGATCCGGCTAGTGTCGCCTGGAATGGTTTCAATTTCTTCGGCTTTTCAGAAAGACCTTCCCGTCTTTGTAGTAATCGATCTCTCTTGTGGTCGTCCAGTCCTTAGATTCTGCATTATAGTCGTGTTTCGCATCTTGAGTCGGAAAGGCAGCAATTGCATCAACAGCGCCGTCGATCAACTACAAGTCTAGTATTGACGCATATTCGCAGAGGGAGATTCTACAGAATGAGACAGCAAATAATTTGAAGACAAAACGGACTGCATCCAGTCCCTCGTCCTTGAATATAAGTTTAACTTGATCTGCCCGACTGGTGACCGCTGAAACTGGTGACTAGTGAATGTTGAAGCAGCCAGTGAGAATTCTTCTCCAAACAAGTACACTCTCGATCTTCACCGCACAGCTACCCTCTGCTGATCCGCATCACAAGATTACTTCGTGCTCACTAGCATTCACGCTGGCTCTGTACGAGAAATCAGTCGAGCATCGAATACGAGAGCATTACTACACACTTACAAAGATCGTGGACGTACGGGTAAGCCCTCAGTCACCCCATTTCCAGTGTCTAGCATGTTCCACGATAGGCACCCTTGACGTGGGTCTTGTCAGCAATGTGAAACTCGCCGGAGTGGCTCTTGCAAGAAGCCTCGAACGCATCGCCGTCAATGCGACGAACGTTGGCGTTCTCGGTGCAAACGCCAGCATTGTAAGTTCCTTGCTGTAGAAGATATCAGTGTCACGATACATCACACGTTCTCCACAGTGAAGACTATTTACAGAGAAATCTTTGCAAGCCGCCTCGGTGAGCTTCTCATGCGTCACCTATTGGCCGCCGGTGCCGTCGTTTCGAAGGCAGCAGTTGTGCTCTGAATGGTCGTTGCCTGCAAGGGCAAGACCAGAAAGGGCCGAGGCGAAAAAGAGGATGGAGGTCTTCATTTTGGTGATGTTTTGAGAGAGAAGGACTGGTGGAGATACTTGAGATCTGTTGTGTTGTCGGGATGAGACTGTTGATAATGGTTGCCTAACTGTGCGAAGAGTCGCACTCTTATACATCAGCACTTGGAGGGCTGGGTTCACTATCCTGTATGGCAGTCGTGGTATCGCGGACAGTAGAGCACCGGTGATGCCGGAGATGAAGAAGTCCTTTGAGGACGCTAGAATAATAGCACGATGTTCGTCAAACTGTCTTTTCGCTGCAGCGTATGCTGCCGAAAAAGCTGACAAGAACCCCTACAACGTTTCTGGTATACGAAGAACGACAGCTGTTAGCATTGGGTCCAGTTTTGCAGGGGCTCACAGGCCTTCCAGGGGTCAAGACATCGGAGCGCCGCACGACCGCTGCCCAGACTGGAAGACATTGCTGTAGTACAGCGCGTTTCCGATGAGTTCTCGAACGCTACACCATGAAAACGAACGTCGCTGCTTGGTACTAAGTCCAGCAGACAGGATCGTGCTCTGACAACGACCGCGGGCCAGCACTCCTGTCAAAGATATTCTCGAAAAGCACATCTGCCTTCCACTGCGCAGCAGTCCCTCCGTATTTGAGCCGAACACAATACGGCACTAGGAGCGGCTGATGTGCACCGTGACGCAGCTGCCGGACTCGCCTTCGCCCACGCCCGGCGGTGTTGTGTACAAGAAGGAGAAGTTCTTTTCCGAAGGCTTGATCGATCAAGACTTACTACAAGCTCAGACCAAATATGGACTTGGCTTCGGCAGAGCGGAACACCAAGTTGGCAGCGACTTGCGCAGTCCTGCCTGACTACTCATCAGTAGTTGCAGCGCCTCAAAGAGACTCTGCAATCGACTTTGTCGGTGAAGATACTGATCTGCTCCTTGTCAGCTTACATGATTTGAAGGGCACAATTTGTCAAGGTATGGGTTCAGCCGGATCGTCGGCGCGTGCTTCGTCCTCGGCAGTGTGCATGCTTGGAACACACTGTCTGTAGCTGCCGAAGAAGGTGAGGGTGCTCCAGTCCACCGGCATTGAGGCGGTCCTTTTGACCGCCATCTGTAGCTGGTGAGGCACACGCTGTCCGTTCTCAGAGCGGCACTGGGTAGCCTAACTAAACTCGACACCTCAATCGTCCTACCATCTAACATGATTGAGCTTTCGCCGACATCATATCACTCTACGTTAAGTCAGCAGACCGTACATTTTCCTGCCAGCCCTTGGGATCTAGAACAAAGCGTCGACTACTTGGTGCACAAAACGCCAAGATCTTGTATTTCTTGCCGAATTTCCTCGGTGATTGAAGCGCTGTTCAGCAGAGATTGGCCATGTGGCTTGGGATAGCTATCAGAAGTGAAATGGAGGAGAGCGATGAAACCAGTAACAGGGGGCGGGGCAATAGTGGTGCACCTTCACTTTTGCCACTGCCGTCTCTTCCGCCGAAGGTCGTACATTGCAGAGTATGGCTCGAAGAGACTATGCATTCGTCTACTTACCGATACGGTGACCCTACAGGCAAGACGAACTGCTTTGACGCTACCGGCGAACCCCTGTTCGATGCGTCTTGTTTCTCAGATTGAGGAGGCCGTGTGGTATCAGCGCAGGCCTTAATGAGTGCCATTCGGTGGACCTCGCTTCATCTCAGCAAATAATCAATCCACCCCGTAGGTCTTGAACCATTGAGTGTTTTTTGATGTTCTGGTGACATGACAAGAAAGGATGGCCTTGTAACAGATGTGATAACCTAAATCCCAGCCCTGCTTAGGATCGTGATTCGTGATGGTTTAGCCGTTGTCGGAGAGCGCAAGACCCGCAAGGATGCTTCTTTGGGGATATCGCTCATTACAGTAAAAGCACTATATAGGCATGAGCACGTTTCATCCGGATTTTGGGTGATGTCCATATCAAATTCAGCCGACGGGCACACACGTGCTTTGGCCGACTGGCCCAAACTGCGCAAAGATTAACAGTAACCCTGCATTCCCAGTGAGAAATACCTATGTACGGTGCAGCGATGTGACTAATCGCATTCTTTCATACGCAGTGCAGCACGGTTGATATTTAGAGAAGGCTGCAGCGACATGTCGCAGACATCTTGTGGCCTTGCACTTTTGCTCCTTTTGTTCTTCCCTTAACCACAGTGCAAGATGTGCGTTCCCAGAAACAATGCTGGAGTACAAGAGTACAGTCCGTCAAATCTCACCCCGTATGCCCTTGTCGCGGGCCCAGCCATTCACGAGGCACCGTAGCGCTACATTTTCTTTTTTTGTTAGCACGAATGAGTAAGTTTAGTCTAGACAACGTTCATGTAACCTACGTCAAGCCTTGTAGACTTTGATCTGGCCAGTGTCGCCGGATTTAGTCAATTCCTACCGGCCATTCGGACTGGGCTCCTTCCGTCTCCAGACGCGGCGTTATTTTCACCCGCGCATCACATTTCTACCATTTACGCTATCGAGTTTGGTCTTGACAAACGTCGCAACGAGCCTCCAACTCTGTAAGCTACCAAGACAGCGAAACACCACACCGAAACATAGCGTAGCCATGCGATGGTCCGGTGAGCTTCCCCCTGATTGAGTCCGTATGGCCATGAGCATTCTACCGCGGACATTCCACCCTTCCCTGAGCTTACTGCACCATGTTTTCTCGATCGAACTGCCGTTTCCTCCATCGACGGCTTTGCGACGCAAAAGAAGCCTTCGTCAAAATGGACGCATCGCTTGGAGATTTGGCTTGTTCCTCATCACCTAATCTGATGGTCAGAACATCCGCTTACCGCTCATCGATCTCCATATTTCGTGGCTGCATTTTCCTCGACCAGCCTCCATTATACTGTCGCACAGCTGCATGGCCCTCTGCAAAACTGAGGGGGAAATCACCACAGAACGATCACACGCACTGATCGAATCATCGCAGAGCGCGAGGTCGTTTCGAGCTCTCAGAGGGGCATTTCAAATCATCCCGGCGTTCCACAAATGTCGAACTTCAGGTTCACTGGCGCTCCGAATCGAGGGGAGCATACAACTGATCGGAGCTGGGAAGCAGAAGGGCAGTAGCTGCCGATTCGGCATCGAAATCTCTAGCGTGCCTCCATATTGCTCGCGAAAGACTGGACTTGGAGCATCCTGACGGTAAGGAGGAAGATCTCAATCGACAGGACGATGCCATCGTGACCTCTTTAGCGTCCGGCTTAGAACGTCCATGGAGTCAGGCTTTGTCGCTCGAGGCGGGTATCCAAGCTGAAATTCTGCCATTCGAGCTACTAGACGCGAGACCCGAGATGTTCACAACGACCCCGAGAATGCAATGTTGACTCTTCACAACACGAGGTTGTGTCTACTACGGCGCTTTTGATCTTTTCCCATGAACGAACAAAGTCAGGGCGACATTCACGTTGCGCTCTTCTCCTTGGAGTTTCGATTTTTACTAGACACTCAGCATCATCCGACAAGATGACTCAAGGGGACGCTGCTTTAGCTGGACATGCCCCCGTCCCTTGCAATCACAGCTCGGAAATCAGTGCCAAAATGAATCCTAAATGGGAAGCCCATTATGCAAACAATGAAAAAGCGAGAGGCTACGCAGCAGCCTTATCTGCCGTCACTAATTCAACTAAAATTGATTGAACAACAGGACACCACCGTCTCCCAACACTCGAGAGCCCTCCTTCCACACCAAAATTCACCATCGAGCGCCCACATCCACTACACCTGTCTACCCATGAACACGCTACCCTACACCTCGACCATCGAAACTCGCATCCAACCCGCCATTAGATCCAATCCCTTCCCCACGTCATGCCCTCAGTCAACCCGTAGCACATTCCCAAGCACGCTACAAAAAAGCTACACCAAGTCCGAAGAAAACGCTCAAAAAGCCAAAAAAAACAAGCAAAAGAAAAACAAGACAAGTATACAAACGAGAGCGTGTGC
>ANSM01003950.1:0-10994 GCA_000347735.1 Cercospora canescens BHU | reverse complement strand
TTGTTCTTCAGCGAGGAGCACACACCGCACCACCCCGAGCAGTTGGGTCCCGGGGGCAAGCCGCTGCCCCGCAAGAAGAACAATGCCGTCAAGAAAGAGTCGGACCTCTCACTGGACCTCGATTTTGCGCGGCCCCGCAAACTGCTGTTCGAATGGCTGTCGGTGGGCGTCATCCTCTCGCTGAGTGCCAACATCCTCGTGGTCATCGTCCACGCCATATCCGCGCGAAACGAGGGCTGGTGGTGCGGTCAGGCGCCCACGGTATGTTGCGGGAAAGAGCGATACACATGCACGCCAGCACATGCTGACAGGACAGATCTATCTGGTGGCGTCTTTCATGGTCTACATTCTGCTCGTCATCCACATGATTGACTCCAAACCCTCTCCTACCATCGCCCACTTCGTGACATGGGCCGCCGCGTTCCTGATGGAACTCGTCCTCCTGGGCGCCTCCTTCGCCGCCTACACCTCCGAACACCGCGAGCCGAAGTCCGGGCATCGTCACGGTGGCGAAGTGCGAAGAGGCATGTCGGAATGGGAGGTCACCGAGGTGACGATCGACATGGTCCGCGTCTTCATCCTCCTGGCGCTGTTGGCCTTTTACACCCTCTTCGTCTTCTTACACGACGTGTGGAAGCGGAAGCCGCAGCCTGGACACGTGCTCAATCCCGAGGAGGCCACCGCTCTACTATCCAATGGTCACGCGGAGAACGGCGCAGCCAATGGTACCGCACACGCGTACGGTTCCACAAACGGCAAGGCGCACGGGCCTCCCGGCTATGGTCATGGACGTGGTGGTCACCACGACGAGGCACCGGCGGGATGGGAGAAGCCCAAGCAGACGCCAACGCGCAGCTGGTGGGAGTACCTTCGAGCATATGCCGTGTTCCTGCCGTACATCTGGCCGGCCAAGGATCGGGCGTTACAGCTCAATTTTGTCATCTGCTTCGTAATTGTGTTCCTCCAGCGTGGCATTCAGATTCTGGTTCCCATCCAGCTGGGTAACATCACCACCATCCTGGCCGGAGATCACGTCTACATGCCGTGGCTCGCGATCGGCTTGTACGTTATTTACCGCCTGTTCCAAGGCTCCAATGGCCTGCTCGGGGCTGCAAGACAAGTCTTGTGGATCCCGATTGAGCAGTACTCGTACCGTGAGCTCTCGGTGGCCGCGTTTGAGCACGTCCACCAGCTCAGCTTGGACTTCCACCTGGGCAAGAAAACGGGCGAAGTCCTCTCTGCGTTGGGCAAAGGCGCGTCGCTGAATACCTTCCTCGAGTCCGTGACGTTCAATGTGCTCCCCATGCTCATCGATCTGGCCGCAGCCTTTGTGGTATTCCTCGTCAAGTTCGATGCGTATTACGCATTGGTGATTGTCGTGGTTACGTTCTGGTACATCTACATCACCATTCGCATGGCCGCGTGGCGAGCGGAGATTCGCCGACAAGCCACGAATGCGAGTCGGGAGGAAGACGCGGTCAAGAACGACTCGATGATGTCGTACGAGACGGTCAAGTACTTCAATGCGGAAGCATACGAATTCGACCGCTATCGCGACGCGGTGAAGAAGTATCAAAAGGCTGAGTACCAAGTCACGTTTTCGCTCGCGCTGATGAACACGATCCAAAATTTGGTGTTCATGTTCGGACTGATCGTGGCCAGCTTCATCGCAGCGTATCAGGTCACTTCGGGCGTACTGCAGGTGGGCAAATTTGTGTTGCTCGTCACATACATGACGCAGCTGCAAGGGCCATTGAATTTCTTTGGCACCTTTTACCGCATGATCCAGAACAACATGATCAACTCGGAGCGCATGCTGGAGCTCTTCAAGGAGCAGCCGACAGTGGTGGACAGCCCTGACGCCGAGACGATGCATTCGTGCGAGGGCGAAATCCGGTACAACGATGTGCACTTCACCTACGACCAGCGGAAACCTGCGTTGCAAGGGCTTAGTTTTACGTGCAAGCCCGGCACGACGACCGCATTGGTGGGCGAATCGGGAGGTGGGAAGTCGACGGTGTTCCGCCTGTTGTTCCGCTTCTACAATACGCAAGAGGGAACGATCCAGGTCGACGGCCGAGATGTGCAGGGCGTCACTATTGACAGTTTGCGGAAGCATATTGGCGTGGTGCCGCAAGACACGGTTCTCTTCAACGAGACGCTCATGTACAACCTCAAATACGCCCGGCAGGAGGCCACGGATGAAGAAGTGTACGAAGCGTGCCGAGCGGCGAGTATACACGACAAGATCATGGGTTTCCCGGATCAATACGACACGAAAGTTGGAGAGCGTGGACTCCGACTATCTGGTGGGGAGAAGCAGCGAGTGGCGATTGCTCGAACCATCATCAAGAATCCTCGCATCATTCTGCTGGATGAAGCCACGGCAGCGCTGGACACGGAGACGGAGGAGCACATCCAAGAAGCCCTCAATACACTGGCACAAGGGCGAACCATGTTGGTCATTGCTCACCGATTGAGTACCATCACCATGTGCGACCAGATTCTGGTGTTGCATCAAGGCAAGGTGGCGGAGCGAGGCACGCACCACGAACTTCTCGCGCAGCGAGGGCGTTATGCGAGCATGTGGAGGAAACAGGTGCGAGCGCAGCGGGCGGCAGAAGAGGCCAAGGTGCTCAAGGAGAAAGCTGACCGGCTCCGACGAGAGAGCATGGACAGCAGCGCGGCCCGTCTCCGGATTGGCCAGGATGAGGACACACCGCCCAGCAGTGATGAGGAGGAGCACGCACGCAACAAGCAGGCCGCATCGGACAGCGACTTCCAGAACGCACTTTCGTTATCGCCGAGGTCGGCTGTTCCCCACGCGCAAATATCTACGGTGCTGGGGGGAGGGAAAGATCCCGGGACAGATGTCAAGCCACAGCTGGAAGCGCTGCGAAGTGGCACCGTGCGATCGCCGTCTCCGGTGGTGGAAGAAGACCACCAACATCACCAACCCCAGCCTCGGAAGCCCGCAGATCACCCATAGAGGAGAAGAAGGAGGAGGAGAAGAAGATGGGGTCCGAGTGCCGCGGTGCTCGCGTGACGAGAGAGGGAGAGGGAAGGATGTGACGATTGTCCGGCGAATTGTTGGAAAGTAATGATGGAAGACTCGCCGTGCTCGTCAGTCAGAAGTCGCTGGCGCTTGCAATACAAGCAGGGGCGCAAGCATGATAGATGGATGGAAGTGGAGCGGAGTGCGCCAACGTTCCAGGCTTGGTGTTCACTGCATGACGAGAAGGCGCACAAGACGGGCGACGATGGACGAAAAGTATTATGACTACTTTTTAATCGTATTGTTGAAACACCTACCGACCTACTACCCGTGCTGTCATCTTTTCTGTTCGAAAACCTGTCATATTTGTGCGGCGCGACTGGGAGCATGTACCACACATGATTTCGGCTACATACTTTGGCCCGTCGCGCACGACGCACCGGTGGTCGGTACGTCTCTCCTGGTTGTAGCTCGCTTCGCTGGGGAGTGCATGTGGAAAGGAATAGCGGTGAAGAAGAGCATGCGGTGCAAGAGAAGACGTGGAGGAGAAAAAACGGCAAGCGAGATAGATGAGGCGATGGCCGATAAGGGCAGGCAGGTGAGGAACGATGAGCTGTTTCGTTTGGGGATCCGGGAATGGAAAATGCGTCGCATTGCATGGCATTGCCTCCAGAGACGCAATGCAATGTGCTTATCATTATGTTTGCGGCGGGATCGCGTGGGCGTGGTTCTTTCGGACAGATTGCATGGCTGTCCTTGGCGGCGCCGTTTGGTTGACGAACAGATGGCTATTCTTTGGTTCATGCAAATCGTTTGGTTCGATCTGGCCAGCGCATGTCTCACTGCAGCCGATGCCAATCGATCGGAGGGAGCTACGGGCACCTTTTCTCCACGATGCACCGCACCGCTGACCCGAGCGCGTCTCTAGCTGCAGATTACCGTTGCGTCGTCCGGGCCAGGATCAACAACCTCTTCCTCTTTGGCTTCGGTGCTATCGGTCTAGTCTGCTGTCATCGACCAGCTGCTCCGCGAGCAGTCTGTTTTCCACCCCGGCGGGCGACGGCGGCGGAGAGCTAGCTCGGAAGGCCTTGGCATGTCGGACGATGGTCGGATGGGTTCGCTGATGCCGGGCTCGGAAGCTGTGAGAAGGTCTCGCACCGCCCAGCAGTAGGTACTGCAGTGACGAGCATCCACACGCACCACGCGTATATCTTCCGGCCCACGCCCACGTTGTGCCCCGGACGGACATCACACACGTGCAAGCAACCGAAGAAGACGACGACGACGACGCAACCTGCGCCGTGGTCCAGTGCTGCAGGTCCGAAAACGAAAGCTCGCCGCGCTTCCGAGCACTGCGGGCAGTCGACATCTCCATCCTTGCTAGGCCCGCCAACGCACCACACCGGGGCCGTGATTTGCTGCATGCTGCTGCTCCCTCGTACCAGGACACCGCTGCCGGCACCAGCCTCCCGTCTTTCTGGTTCACTGTTCAATGACCTCTTCACTACTGCACAACATCCTCGAGCGTACCATTCCCTCGGGTCCAGCATTTCCCAATCTCGAATCCTTCCCTACGTCAACTCTCCGAAGGGACGCCTGGGGTCGTACACGGACACATTGGAGACAGCTACCCCCTACGAGCCACGTTCAAAGGTTGATCGGTGCAAATGCCACTCTCCGACCAGATTCCCATAGTGAGGCCGCTCTCAGCCATGTTTGAAGAATACTCCATGCTGAGACCATACAAAGGACGATCATTACTCTACGTATTCGGGCGAACACTATGCAGACGAAAATGATAGCTACACATCGTTCGTTGTCTCCCTCTGCCATCGAGAGCCGGGATGCTGAGAATCGTGCTAGTGCGAGGACGTTGGCGACAACGACCACAATGTATCGACATGAGAACGGACGGACATATCACGCATACCGTGAGCCTGCGCCACTGAACTCTCTCGGGAAGTCGCTGATCGTGGACAGGAGACGGAGAGTACTGGCAGCCGTAAGCGATCCCCAGCACCAGAGCGCGGGTATGTGTACTGAGTCGCCGCAGCAACGATGAGAAGCAAAATAACCACGAAGCTATAGTGTATGAGATTCAAGGCCGGCTGTCCTGACCACGGGGATCGATCTCTGACCTATCACAGACACCATCTCTGCATCATGACCCTCCGAGACAAGCTCTTCCTCGCTCCCGTCACCAATCCCAAACGAATCCTCGACATCGGCACCGGCACCGGCATCTGGGCAACTGACATTGCGGACAAGTTCTTTGACGCCGAGGTGATCGGCACAGATCTCTCGCCCGTCCAACCCGGCATGCAGCCCGACAACTGCCGCTTCGAGATCGATGATTGCATGTCAGAATGGGTGTATCCCGCGGACCATTTCGATTTCATTCACATTCGTGGGCTGTTCGGCAGCATCAGTGATTGGCCACAACTGTACCAGCGATGTTATGCGCACATGGAACCTGGCGGATGGCTTGAACAGGTTGAGTGGAGTATACAGAACAGAAGTGCCGATGGTTCGCTGAGTCCTGACTCGACATTGGCGAGATGGTACGCTGTCGCGATTCCGCGCCCTGCTGTTTACCCAGCTTCGACGTGCCGGACCATTGCTGACGCGTCCTTGCGACAGGTCTCGATACGGCATCGAGTGTGGCAGACGAATCAACAAGACTTTCGAGATTGCGGAAAACATGGCTGGGCTTATTCGAAACGCTGGTTTCGTGGACGTCGTCGAGAAGCGCTTCAAATGGCCCATCGGTCCATGGAGTTCTGACCCGAGACTGAAAGAGATTGGGAGATGGAACTTGCTGAACTGGGAAGAAGGAATGGAAGGCTGGGTGATTGCGCCCTACACGAGAGTGTTGGGAGTAAGCCTTTCTCAAGCGCGTCTATGTGGGGAAGGGGCTGACTTTACTACAGTGGTCTGTCAACGAAGTTCAAGAATGGCTGCAGGAGATCCGAAAAGCTTTGCGAGACCGCAAGAAGCATGTCTACCACGAAGTGTAAGTTCTTTCCTTTCGCTGAATTTTGATCGAATTTGCTCACGTTTTTCTTCAGGCGATTGGTGTACGCACGCAAGCCTTTTGATTACGAAGTCCGTACTGCAGCAGAATCGAACGGAAAGAGCGAAGCAGGTAATGGTAGTACATCAAAAGCAGAATCTAATTGACAGCGTCGAATGTGCAACGCCGTTCTGCGGCGCACTCACGTCAACATATCGGCAATCCATCCCAGCGTATGAGCGAGTGCCATCATCAGAATCGTGAGATCCTCAATCCATATCAAACGACGGCAACCACTACAGGATACGGTTTGTTGTGGCAGCCTTGTGAGCATGTGGAATGTTGGATTGGGACCTGTTCTGCGCCAAGCAACACGTTCAATCCTTACAAGTCAAGCACCATGTCTGCCGCGAGCTGCTGCTGCGTGTACAATCGACAAGGACATTGTTTGTACAGAGGCGAAGTTTACTGACAATGTGCAGGGCGGCCATCAGTACTGCAAAGAATAGCGTGTGAAAATCATGTTGCTAAATGAAAAGCATCGCGCACCAAACAAGATCGCATGACATCTCCGTAGAGGTGTTGGTGGCGTGGCTAGACGTCCAAATCTTGGAATTGAAGTTAGAAGCAGTGAATAGAGTACCACGAGCAGTGCCGAGTGCCCTAAGTGGGCAATATTTTCGGTTGCATGTGTGATCGACCACACCCATGATCGTTCAATCTAGTGCGAAGGATTGCGACTAAGCCGCAGCGCACTGCCATTGAGATCATTGCTATTCCTTCGCCATGCCGATCACTTCCCACAGCATCAGAATACCAACATGCGAACAAGCCATTGGAGAATCAAGATATAAGAGAGCCTTTACATGCCACCACCGACAGGGTCAATCGCTTCCTTGCATATTTATCAACAGAAAATTGAAAGAAAAGTACTTTACGCTATCACATCACAAAAGCCAGTCCCTTGAGTCAGGCCAGGAGATAACACTTTAACCGACACCATCTTCAGGTTGCAGAACACAACAATGGCAGTTCCCATCGCGCCGCAGCTGCTCACCAACTGGTACAAGGGCACCTCATACACCCTTCGAGGCGATCCCTCTGACGAGGCCGTTGATGGGGCCCTCCATCTCGCCCCCGCTGAGACTCACGCCAACGGTGGCCTCCTCTTCACCTTGCTGCCCGCCTCAGACTCCACCCTCACCAATCCCACCTACAACATCCAAACCACACTCCACGACCAACACTCGCGCTTCAGCTTCAAGAAAAACGCCGTCGGCTCCCCTTTCCTCCTCGACATGTTCGACACTCCCGAACGGGACCAAGTCTGCACGTGCGAACCCAACGGGACAACCAGCCAAATCTGGCACGTCGAAGAACAACCCCCGAGACCCGACCACACCCCGGGAGCGAAATACTACAAGCTCTGGAACGATTGGACGGGCCCGGGAAAGTGTCTGGACACGTATTCGGACGGATCGCTTGCGGCGCACATGTCCGACAGGCATGGCGATACCAGCGGACAGTATTGGATGCTGAGTGGGGTGCCTCCCATGGCGGTGCAGCAACATCCCCAACAACAGCAATATGTGGCGCCTCCGCCTATTGTGCAGCAGCAACAGAATTATGCGCCGTATACCGCTGCGGGAGCTGCGGCAGGGTATGCGCATCAGAGTCATCATGATGATGATGGCAGTAGCAGTAGTGATGATAGTAGTGATGACGAAGGACATGGGATGAAGAAGAAGAAGAAGCACAGCAAGCGGGAGATGGCGACGAAAGCTGCTAAAGGATATCTGGCTGGGAGACTGGCGCAGAAGTTTGCATAAATGTTTATACCAGGGAATATATATGTAGGATAATGCTGCGAAGTTCTATTTGTATATCGAGTATGCTCCATTCTCGGCCCATGTCTGGGATAATGGCACGAAATAATTCCAACCTAGCCTTTGGCGTAAACAGTCTCCGGAACGCCAACGCTAAGTACTCACAGGTAGATAGGTGATGATGTGCAATCCTGCCAACAGAGCTCGCCCGAACGCCACCACCGAAAAGATGTTTCAGCTCCGCGCAGGTTCCCATCCAAAAGATATGCGGGTATTCAAGCATCACCAAGACTTCCCGACTCTGCAACCAGATCCGAAATGGCATGACCGATGACACCCATGACTTGCTTCACCGATTCCTAAATTCCTTCGTGAGCAGCACCACACCCGCAGGCTTGCCCACCTGCTGCGTGATCATCAAGCTTTCTCCTCACGACTCTGGTCCGATGATCGCCGTGGTACCCCTCCAAATGCGTCTGCCCATCCAACCTCTCCCCATCCTCCGGCACACTTCCCAGAAACTCGACATGCTTTCCCTCTCTCTCGTGCGCAAACTTCTTCAGAATCTTCGTCACCCTCTCCACTTCCTCCCCAGCACCCAGATAGCTGGTCAAGAACTTGCCCACGTCCGTGTTTTCGTGGTTTCCGATCAACGCTCCCGCGGCCACCGGATCCGAAGTGTAAATGTTCACATCTGCGCCCGAATGCCCGTGCGTCGACCAGCCTGTCTGCGCGCGACGGGAGATCATGTCTGCGAAAATGTACGACGCGGGAGCAGAAGCGGAGAGGATGGATTCGATCTCGACAGGAGAACAGTCGTGGATGCCGAGATTCTTCTCGATGAGAGCATCCAGAAACTCACGCTCGTCTCCGTCAGGCGAGTGAGTCTCGTCGAGATTCTTCCTGTCAAGTTTCGTCGTTCTATGATGCAGAAAGTCGGACCACTGCTTCGCAGTGTGACTAGCAGAGTGTGAAGCGTTGGCTAGCACACCTGGGTACCAGAGATAGTCTGGATATGTCTCATGCAGCTGTCTCGCCGACGCCAAACCACCCGTTTCGTGGTCCGAAGTGGAAACCATCAACGTCGGAGTGTCCGACGTCTCGATGAATTCGAGCACAGCCT
Organism: Cercospora canescens BHU; assembly: GCA_000347735.1. Taxonomy (NCBI): domain Eukaryota; kingdom Fungi; phylum Ascomycota; class Dothideomycetes; order Mycosphaerellales; family Mycosphaerellaceae; genus Cercospora; species Cercospora canescens. Next base: position 2,037 of record ANSM01003950.1, on the reverse strand, counting down.
GCATGGCGCGGTCGTACGCCAGCACCTCGTGCACCTGCGCAGCGGGATCGTTTCCGTGACCCGCGTGATCGATTCTGGAACCCTCGATCATGACGAAGAAGCCCTTGTCACGATGGCTTGACGCAGCGGAAAGGAGTTGGAGTGCTTTCCGCGTCGTTTCCTCCAAGCTCGGATACACGTCTTCTTCCTGCCTGCGGTCAATCTCGTACGGGATGTCGGTTGGAGCGAAGAGTGCCAGCAGCGGTAGTTCTGCCGTATCACCGCCCAGTGCGTCGAAGTCCTTTCTGGTTCCAATGTACTTCCAGCCCTTTTCCTTGGCGACCTGCAGAGCGTCCACGTCGTCGTCACGGCATCCTCCTTCGGTGGTGTTTGGTAAGAAATGGCATCTTCCGCCTCCCATCATCAAATCCACCACTCTGCCCAATGGATGCGTTTCCCCCAGCATCTGCAATGCAATCTCGTCTTCCATCTCCCTCCTCCTCACATGGCTCGCAAACACCGCAGGCGTGGCATCGGTGATGCGCGTGGTGACGACTAACCCCGTGGTATATCCCATCCGCTTCGCAGCCTCCATGACCGAACCGCACGGCTCAAAGTCTGGCAAGACGGAAATGGCCCCATTGTAGCTCTTCGCGCCGCACGAGAACGCAGTCGCTCCCGCGGCAGAGTCGGTGACGAGCGAACTGGAGCTGCGCGTCCGACTCTGTCCGACCAGATGTTGATCGATGCTGAGCGTTTCGCCCCAGGGCAAGTCCTCGGTGTACTGTCTCCAGGATCGCGTCAGAGCGAGAGACGTCGGTCCCATGCCGTCCGAGACCATGAAGATGAGGTTCTTCTTCCCGCCGGCGCCGCCTTTCCCACCTCCACCGCCCCCGTCCTGTCGACCATCATTGCCTGTTTGGGAATTATGTTGCCAAATCACTGCGAGGACGACGACCGCAGCGGTGGCGATGACGGCCCAGATGAAGAGTCCTATCTCCCGCCATCGGTTGCGCGCCAGGAGCTTGGTGGTGCTGGGGCGATCGGATTTGCCCGTCCGCTGGCCGGTCAGGAGGGCATCTTCTTCTTCGATGCCGCGCTCGGAAGAAATCGTCGATGGCGGGCGGTGAATGACGGGTTCGGCCATGGCGGCGTTTGAAGTTGATGATGTGGCTGCTGCGGTGATCACTGTTGTAGACTGTACTAGGCGTGTAGCGAGGGGACCGTGTGAGATTCTCTATCTTATCTATGCATCCCTCCTCTTCCTGGGTCCCGGTCGTCAGTAGGATGATGATCACGCGTGCTGGCGTCACGCGTGGTTTGCGCAGATGGACAGACGGGGATGTTTTGGGTGTGTCAGGGTCGCAGGTGCAAGGTGGTCGATGGTGATATATTCGCGCGCAGTAGCGATTCCTTCACTTGTCACCAACCGCAAGGCGATAGTAGAGACAGACTGACAGGTATCACGGGGTCTGCGATGCACGAAAGTTTGGGTTCTACAAGGAACATGAATGCTTCAATACTTCACCTCGAAGGCAATCGATACGCCAATGTTTGATTCACGACAGCAGCAGCGGCGTCGGAAGAAAGTGACGAGGTCTAATCATCACAAGCTACTTCCACACTATATGTTCGTCAAGTCCTACAGAACGCTATGCAAAGCGGCCGCTCGTCTAATATTCGTACTCGCTGTCGTGTCGTAAAGAAGCGAACAAGGAAGAAGAAGGAAAAGTCATCACCTCGTGTCTAGTCCATGCCATCTCATAATGCCATGCAGTCAACTTCCGTCATCGTAACGGTAGGGAGGATGCAATCACCGGCCCTGGCTTCTGCTTCTCCCCTCATACCTCATCCCTTCCTCCTCTCTCTTTTTGTCTTCCCGATACTCACTCCACTTGTTCTCTCCCGCATTCGCCAACAATCCGCCGACGACAGCGCCGATGATAATATCACGTTGACGATGTTGCTTGCCGAATTGTCTTCCTGCCAGCCCTCCCGCGACAGCGCCCGCCAAACCCACCCCGAGACCTCTACTAGAAGTGTCGAAGGTTTGCGCGA
>ANSM01003944.1:0-10241 GCA_000347735.1 Cercospora canescens BHU | reverse complement strand
GGGGGGGTCGGTGGTACGTACATTCGCAACCAGCGACCACTTCTGAGCCTGGAAGGAGTCTTCGATTTCACGCTTGGCTTCGATCAGAATGGCGTTGTCTTCCTCGTTCAGAACAGCGAAGTTGGTCCTTTGGTGCAGCATCAGCGACAGATTCGGAATTGTTCAACCGCCGAGCGATTTCATCAAAAAACAGCTCTCAAAGTGGTGAAAGACAAGACCCAACTTACTTCAACCTCGTATAGCGATTCGGCAAAGTACTCACGGCCGTCGCCTCGCCCGTCAAACGCTTCCACTCGGCCTTGATAGGACCCCACTCCTTCTTGTTGTCCCTCCACTCAATCAACATTTTGTCGACCTCATCGCACTCCTCGAAGGTGCGAGGAATGGGTCTGGAAACCGCATTCTTGCCCTTGTATGTTCGAGTTTGCTTTCGACGGACCGGTAAAGTACCTGTGGCTGGATTGGCGCCGGACGAGTCGAGAGTGGCAGCTGCTTTGCCTTTGGCTCGCTTGTTGGCTGGAGTGGCAGGATGGTCTTCGTCTTCTTCTGCTGCTGCACCCAATTTGCGCTTCTTGGCTGCGGTGGCTTTGGCGCCTTTGCCCGTTGGCTTTGGTGGTGCGGGGCCTTCGAAGTAGTGTCTAGAGACGTTGGCGGGGGTTCTGGTGAAGGTGTTGGTGTCGCCACCGGAGACAAATTTCATGGTAGGGTTGAAGGGGTCGGCACCGAGCTCGCTGTCATCGATGTCCGACATTTTGTCCTGCCGCGGTGCTGTCGTGGTCGCTGACAAGTTTCAGGTTGTGAAAGATGGATCGGTCGAGTCAGTGGTGGGTTCTTGGGTGCACGTGCTGCCTTTGACTCGAAGGTTCAAGACAATGCGTCGTCAAGCTCGTTGTCAATCCAGATGTGCTTAGTTCGCGCGTTGCTCATGGAAAGAGACGAGGCATTTGTAGTGAGGGAATGAAGACGGCACGAGTGACGTCGCGTGCACATGGTGCTAACGTCGCTAAACTTTAAATTCGAGGTGAATGAACGGCCACGTCAAACATCGGAGCACCGCGTCTCTTGTCACGAATCTTCTAGTGTCACACATGAAAAATGTGTTCTGAAGTAGCAAAGATGAGCTGCATCTTCCTACTTGGAGGAACAATTACAGTAGATCTTTCATTTGTCTACGCAAACGCGGTGTCAATCTGCTTGATCACCGCTTCGGTCACCTGCTTCGTATTTGCAGTACCGCCCATGTCCTTTGTTCGCGTCGCGGGATTACCAGTAACACCTTCAATTGCTGTCATGAACTTATCCGCAACATCATCTAGCGTGCCCTGTCCAATCCATCGCACCATCTCGGCGGCGGACCAGAAGGCGCCAACAGGATTTGCGATACCTTGACCTGCAATATCAGGTGCTGAGCCATGAATCGGCTCGAACATTGATGGGAATTTTCTTGTCGGATCGAGATTGGAAGATGGAGCGATACCAATCGATCCGGCCAACGCTGCTGCGAGATCGGAGAGGATGTCGGCGTGGACTGAAGACGAATTAGCTTTGCGCTGAACGTGCACTCGGAGATGCAACTTACGGTTAGTAGCAACAATGACATCCAAGCTCTCTGGCTTGTTTACCATCCTCACAGTCATGGCATCGACAAGCATCTTATCGTGCTCAACAACACCATCATAATCCTTGGCAACTTCGTAGAAGACCTTGTCCCACAGCACCATCCCGTGTCTCTGAGCGTTGCTTTTGGTCACCATGGTGAGCTTCTTCCTGGGACGGGACTTTGCGGTCTCGAAAGCGAATCGCATGATCCTTTCAATACCCACTCTCGTGAAGATGGCAACTTCTGTAGCGATGGTGTGTGCAGAGTTCTCGTGAGTTGTGCCTCCCTGGCCCGCATATTCTCCTTCCGAGTTCTCGCGGATGATGATCCAATCCAGGTCGGCTGGGTTTTTCTGAAGTTGTGCCAGAGGTGCAGTCGTTCCAGATATGATTCTGGTAGGCCGGACGTTCACATACTGGTTGTTCCATTTGCGGATGGGTAGAATGAGGTTCCACAGTGAGATATGATCCGGCACAGATGGCCACCCGACTGCTCCAAAGTATATGGCATCGTGCTTGGCCAATTGTTGCATGCCATCTTCTGGCATGTACCAACCTCGTTCTAAGTAGGCTTTGGAAGACCAGTCGAATATTGTGAAGTTGAAAGAAAAGGTCCCCGCTGCCGAGGCGAGCTTGTTCAAGACTTCTACTGCAGCCTCTGTGATGTCGACTCCAATGCCATCTCCTGGTATGCAGGCAATGTTGTATGTTTTGGACATTTTTACCTTGATCTCGGAGATCACGGGCCCTGATGAGGGACAATGTGTGCAATGAATATGAACGGATCTTATCGTTATAAAGTCATACCCTCTGCATCTGAGATACTTCTATACAAAAGAAACACTTACCTAGGCAATGGCATCGATGTAGCGAGTGATGAGATCAGGCTGATCGCATAGCCGGCGGGCCCGCACCAGCAGCCCCACCATGTGCGAGATCGGCTGTTGTGCACATGTCGACCACAATGCATTCCTCGAAACCTGTGCTCGTGCGTGTTGTCTCCGAAGTGTCACACTTGGCCTGATCGGTGGGATAGACAGACCCTGAAATATGGCCGGTGGAAGAGGATACGACGCCCAGCTCCAATGGTGCAATCATGCAGGGGCTATTGAGACGACACGTGTGTGCGATGTGCTTTAGTTCGTTTCTGAGGAGCTAAGCTACACGCGACCTTGGACCTTGCCTCATCCCTCACCGCATTGAATTTCCAACATCAGACGGATCGCTACTCTCGAGCTCTTCAACACCCACATCCTCCTGCCACCGAGCCACCTCCTCACCTGCGATCAACATGGCTGCTTACCCACCTGGCGGCACCTACTTCGACGGCAAGAAGTCGTTCACCGAGGTCACGATTGATGCGTCCAAAGGCGATGCCATCAACACCACAGAATTTCTTGAGGCCTCAGAGGCTTTGATGGGCCTGTTTGACGTGCTCGGTGGGATCGCTTTCGGTCCAGTCAAGAGTGACATTGGAGGCAACATCAAGAAAGTCCGCGATAGGCAATTGGCCGCACCCGTAGAGGGCGAGACGCTGCAGGAACTGGTGCGCAATGAGCTCAAGCTGAAGAAGCACACTGCTACCGAGGGCTTGCTATGGCTGAACAGGTGCGTGCCTCTTCTTTTCCCTGTGTTGCCTCCAAATCTCCCAAGGACACAATCCCAATGCTGAGAGCATGGTGAGCTGACAGATGATTTGCAGGGGTTTGGACTTTACCGCTCAATCCCTCCGGAGAAATGTCGACACCCCGAGCGAAGAGCTCGCCGCCTCATTCCGCGAAGGCTACGGCAAAACCTTGAAGCAACACCACTCATTCCTCGTGAAGCCAGTGTTTTCGGCTGCCATGTCCGCGACACCTTACCGAAAGGACTTTTACGCAAAGTTGGGCGATGACCAAGAGCGTGTTTCCAAGGAACTCAATGAATGGCTCAAGGGATTGGAGAAGGTCGTGGCAATACTGAACACATTCCTCGCTTCGAAGGAAGCGAAGTGGTAAGCGTGCATGCTTTGGAACAAGACACTAGATTCTGGAAAAGCACTGCAATCGTAGCACAGACAACGAAGCGGGAAATTGGAAATACGCAAACAAGCTCTTGGAGCGAGAAGCCCTCGATCAACTTTGGCAGGGTAGCCATGAGTAACACTGCCAGTAGATCCACGAATGGCATGTCACCAAGAGACGCAGTAAGATGCCGATCTATGCAGAAGTTTCGAGGAGCGATGTCCCAATCTACTTCTTCAGCGCACGCGACAGCATACCACAAAAGCTCTCATAGATGACATGATCGTGGCCGCTCAGCCAGCGCACCTCTGCTTCTTCGTTCTTGCAACTGACCTTTACCGCCAAGGCCACGTCGTCATCTTCATCGCTACTCCTGTTCTCGTCTTTACCGCTGTCAGCTGCGGTTTTTCCTCGATCAACGAACATCTTCTGCCTTCTTGCCGCTCGACTCCACACATTCTCCTTGCACTGCATGATCCCGGCCTCCAGCAATGGCCGCCACTCCCACTGAACACCCTCGAAAGCACTTAATATTCCGTCTACCTTCTTGCCCAAAGACCGCACACTGTGTAGAGTCACATGAATTGTCTTCGCCGTGGAAGCTGGCAAGACGTCCAAAATCAACTCGCCATGTCTGGCGATATCATTCCTCGGATGACGATCTCGAAAGCTCCACGCCACAGCATACCTCTTCGTCTTGTTTCCAGGATGTAACGAGGTGGTCGCGAAGTTCGTAATACCCTTCTCTTTCAGCTTCGCTACAATTTGCTGGAGAGAGTGCATGTGCGACAGCATGGCGGTGTACCACTGTACGCGTTCCCGCAGAACAAGCGATTGCTCCAGAATGCGAGTGACGAAGCCGACATCGCCAGCTTCGCATATCATCTCGTTCTGTGATCCTACGCAGACTGCCGAAGGTGGCGAGTCGTCTTGAGCTTTGCGTGTCGAGTCGTTATACGAAGCGAGAAAATCCTTCTCTGATGAATAGAACGGAGGATTAGTCATGACGAAGTCCATTTCCTCCACGCCCAGGGACTCGATCGGTATGAGATCTTCATCTACCTTCATTCGCTTGAGTCGAATCCGGTCTTGCAAATCGTTGGCTTCAACATTCCGCTTCGCATAATCCAGAGAGTGCGCATCGATATCTGTGCCTGCCATTCGCCAATTCGATCGACTTGCGCATGCCAAGAGTCCATAAATGCACGATGCACCAACCCCGATATCCAGACCTAGGACTTCGCGCTCTGGATCGTAAATGTCGGAGAACGAAGTCGAAGTCGTGTCGAGTAAATCTTGTAGCCAGCGAACATAGTTCCATCGAACTGGGATTGGCGGACAAAGACGATCGTCTGGAAGTGTCAAGGAAAGGCCAAAGTCGAACTTCAGCAGACTCTTCGTGAGTTTTCTGAGTTTCTGTTAGCTGGAACTATATGTGCAAAAAACGCGATTCCCTCACTGAATGACCTTTGGGTCGTGGAAGTCTATCCAACCATCGCGTTTGGCGGCTCTTGATATTGCTGCGAAGTCAGCGTCATGTTTGGCGAGCTCATTGAAGTCCACGTCTCTTGAATAGTAATCTCTGCGGATCTTCTTTTGCGGCGGTTCTAAAGACGGCACAGGCACGACAATTGAATCCGACATGGTTTGTATTTGGCTCGAGCTTGGTGAAGACGAGCTTGTGCAGGAGCAGGGATTGAGAACGTGTGACTCGTCAAATATTGACTGGAGTTTCTTTGGCAGTATTGACGACGTCTTTCCAAGCTCGCAAGCAGGCACATTTCTCACCCTTCAGATGGCGAGATTCGGTGCTAGAGAGATTCGAGTAACGCATATGCTTCTCATGAGGCCCTTTTTCACATGAGAAAGATCCATCGTATCAGCTTCATGAACATCAAACGGTCCACAAGTGAACGATAAACGCCAGGCCGCGAATCACCCTCAAGGAACCACCTGTAGGCCTCCTTCCATGCCTCAGTAGCTTGCTCCTCCAGAATATCACCATGACAGGGAACAATGCGCTCGATATCCCACTCAGCAACGATTTTCGCATCTCTCCTCATCAACGAATAGTCCACGGTAGCAATGTACCAGATCAATCTTCTCAACCAATTCGACCTCGCATGCGCCACTTGAGCAAAAGCCCACGATCCCGGTCCTTTGGAAGCAGAACTCGGATGATATTGCTCACAACATGGCAAATTCATGAGAAGATCCGATTGGAACAAAGTCTTGGTCGGCTTGTGATACCAAGCAATGCAATACGTGATGAAGCCCTCGAAGAGAACCGTCTCCATGTCTTCTGCAAAACCTTGCAGGTTCTCCACTTTCGTATTCCTCTCCGAATACGTGAAGTCCCAGGCAACGTCTCTCCTCTTGCCTGCGAGGCCAGGGACGCCTATGGTCTTTGCGCCGGGCCATGTCTTGAGGTAGTCGGCGACGTACATGTGATGGCCGAGATCGCAAGCTAAGAAATGTACACCGCCTAGTTCTTCCAATTTTTGCTGTATGCTAGACACCAGCTTGATGGGATTGAGCAAGAGGACTTGTCCATCTTCCAGCCGAATCGCACTGGCGCGATTGCCAACTGCTGCGAAGGTTGGTAGGGACCGGCCGAAAGGCGCGAAGCGATTGAAAGGTGTTGTGAAGGTTGTGATCGTGGAGCAGATATCTCTGATTTTCAAGCCTTCAGAAGGCATGGTGCGCACTTGAAGATGGTATCATGCTGTCTCCAAGTAGCATACGCGCAGCTTCTTGGTGTGGTGTTCGCCTGCGATGTCGTCGTCATCATTGCCTCGCAGTTTGACACAGTATACATGTAACCATGGTCAACCCAGCAGTAATCATGCGGCGGGATAAGACAGCTACAAATGAGACTCTGCAAGATCTCCCTATAGGTGCCACTCAAGAGACACGGATGTTATGCAGAATGTTGTGCCGGACACGGATGGGAGAGATGTGTTGTAGCTGCAGGCCATTGGCCGATGCTGACTACATCTCTCACAACGCGGGCACCTCATCTTCAAGCACACCAAGACCATGGACAACATCCAATACGCGCCACTCCTCCTCGTGCCCGTCGTCATATACCTCGTTTACCGCCGCATCGACAGTCGCAGCCAAACATGGTCAACCGAAGGTCTCGATAGCAAGAACAGATGAACCATCGCGACAAAACTTTCATCCACCACAGACTGCCGCTAACACCATGGCGACATCATGGAGACACAAACTCAGATACGCGATCAAATACGTGCTCTTTCCCGCACAAATGTCCGCATGCAGCATCATCTTCATCAACGACTATCTCTTCGAAGTCCTCGCCGTTACCGGCGCATCCATGCAACCCACGCTCTCCCCAAACTACCAGCTCGACCGCACCCGAGACTTCGTCCTGTGGGACAAATATGCGCCGACAGCAGGTCTCAAGCGCGGAGATGTAGTCCTCTTCCACGCGCCACACGCCCCTGATAAACTGAGCGTCAAGCGCGTGGTGGCAGTGGGCGGAGACACGGTGCTGTTGGATCCGAGAAGGAGACCCGAAGATGTCATGAACGGAGCCGCGAACGACGCCGCGAGAAAGTGGGATAACATCTTCCGCAGAAATTCGGGGAGAACTGTCGTTCCGGAGGGGCATGTCTGGGTGGAAGGAGACAATTGGCGCAAATCGAATGATAGCAATGCATATGGACCGATATCACGAGGGTTGATCCTGGGGAAGGCGCGGTGCTTGGTTTGGCCGTTGCAGCAGTTTGGCGGGAAGCCGTGGGAGCACTGGACGGCGAGGAGGACAAAGGTTGTGTCTGCGCCGTCGCAGCCTAAGAAGGATGATGATAGCGCGGAGGAGGAGACTTATTGGCAGCCTCTATGAAATGGTGCGAGGAATTGATCAAGTCGGACAGCTTTGTGTCATCGATGGCTGTCGCTCCGTTGACGAGCACCATCTTACACGCTTGCTCTGAAAGCAGCGCCTGGTGTGCCCACCAGACTTCGCATGTTTGTGCAAAACGGCACTATGCTCCGTCTGAGGGCGCGCATTCATTGCTCGCGAGGCAGTGGCGCTCAGTCGCTCAGACGAATACCAGAATTTCGAAGCAAGTCTAAGGAAGGATTCAACTTGAGCACGAAGTGGTCTCGCGGAGCAAATCTTCGACTTGGTGGCGAAGGGTATTGACAAGCTGCGTACATCGGGCTAGTCTCCTGCTGTCACAGCCGTGAGTCGCAACCAGTGGCAAAGAGGAGGAAATTGGAAAATGAGACGGTTGATGTAATTCTCAAAGCTGGTTAGCTTTAACATGCTTGATCCAACCCTATATGCCATGACCGCTCTCTACTCTATGCGAACTGTCGACCCCAATCTTGCAGAGAAAATTCGAAGTACGCTCACCGGATTGCTTCCGAACATTTGAGCTTGGTGCAAACCAAATGGACTCAGTGCCGTCCAAGATACATTTTTCACACGCTCTGGGCAAATCAGGTCGATTTGGGAATTCTGTGTAGTGTTTCGACTCGTAGCAGTAGACACACTCTCGGCGTGGTTTTAATACATTGCATATCTTGCAATGTAAGTGCTTCACACGTTGTTGGAGGGACTTCTTGATTCGTTGCAGGACCGTGTTGGTGGGTGTGATCGGCTCGTGTCTATGCCCCTGCTGTAGGAGTTGCTCGGAAGCATGCGTGAAGTTTGGTGAGCCCATATCGATTCCCTGGTTGAGTTATGCGGCGATCTCTGCTCGAGGTCTCTGCTGCGGAGTACCTTGATTGTACAGGGTGAGTTGAAAGCACAGCCTGAGTGAGTTAGATTTCTTTGCTTGTGTTCTATCTGGCGACTGTACCACTCGCTCATGGCATAAAATGTAGCACATATACCACGTTTTGTGACAGAGATTGAGGCGCATTTTGATGTCCTCAATAGTGACGGTGGACAAGCACTTGGAGGGAGAGCTCGCGAACCATTTCAGGACCAAATGTTGAGGACACGCCCAACTATTCAGACGGCGTTGTTATTTTGCCACGTCTCGATTCGTCCTGAAAGCGCTTGAATGCCAACAGCCAACAGTCGTGTCCCTTGGCCATGATGATTATCTTTACGTCTATTGGTGCGTGGCCCTTCTGAGGCCTGGCACTGATTCTCGGAATGTTCAACTCACTGTTTGATCTTCTGCTTATCTTTCTTGAAGTCTTCGTCGCAACAAGTTGCCTCACTGTCGGAGCGAACACAGCGGGACGGACATGATGTTGGACATGGGCCAAGTCTCCGTAGGGAGTCCTTGCGCTCTGGGGAATCAGGCTAACTAGGGCGTCGGCACTCCGCACAGCAAAATGCCGGCGACAAGTGGCGTGGTGACGTTCGGGAGATCTGGGGTTCGGTCAACTTTTTTCTTCGCAAAGCATAATGATATCGCAAAGTGAGTGGCATGCAGAGGGCACATGAACGTTATGCAGACATGATCCAATTTCCAAGCTGCGAGGCAGATCCTGGGCTCCTGCTCGTGATCGGGATAATGTTGGTGAGTAAGCCACGAGAGTAAGGTGCGAAAGTGGCACAGGGAGAATGGCGGAAGCGGCGGTGAAGACACGGCTTCGGCAGTCAACAAGAGTGTTGAGAGGAGCTGCACCCCAGAAGTCTGATGCGCTGAGCGGCCATGCGCTCCAGACACAGCATCGTGCAGTAGGCGTCCAACTTGGGGCACGCGGTAAAGGGCGGTCTACCATTCGATGCTGCTTCTCGGCGGTTCCGCCCCGAATAATACCGCGGTAGACACACCACTTTGATTCTCGTGACGATTGTCCCTGTCCTTGGGGTCGTTCTGGTGGCAAACAGAAAGCCCGAGTCCTTCTGCGACGCGTGCTGGTACGCGCAGTTCGATATGTAGAATAGCACAGTCGCTTGGAGGTACATGTATCGTCGACGGTGAAAATACGTTTAGCCCTCTGCAGCATTTGCGTTCCAGGAGGCCACGCTCAACCAAAAGGACAACAGTGACGCAGGGCTCCACAATCCGGCCAATTGGAGGGGGTTAGTTGCCACCTGAAAATTTGCCTGAGGTGAAGTTGGTGAAGAAGCTGACGGAGAGCGACTGGAAATCAGCTGAGGGATGACCTACATGAAGGCACGACCGAGTCTCGCATAACCTCGACATTCATCTCATCCCCTCCTCGCGAATCGTCGTCGCTCATTCCGCTCCGCCCGCGACTCGGACCCTGAAGCGTTTCAACAGAGTCTGCGCACTAAGGAGAGGCGATAAGCGGACAAAAATACTTGGCGGATCGCCCCTCGTACATAAGGTTCTCAAATTTCTCCCGCACTGCGCACTTTTCCACCCACCACTCTTTTCCCCTTCACCACCACAATCATGTCTCAGGCGGCAAAGGAGAACGCCGGCAGCGTGCAGGTGCTCGAGCAGCTGCTCAACAAGCTCACTGTCTCCAAGACCGCAGACGAGGCCAAGGGCGCCTCGCAGGAGATTGCCACGTTCATTAATGGCGGCATCCAGGAGGCCGACGCGCCCACCAAGGCCGTCGACAGCCTCAAGAAGATGCTGAACAACAAGAAGGACGCCAACGCCCGCCAGAATGCCTGCGAGGCTATCGCGACCATCGCGAAGCACGGCGAGGTCTCGGCCATCGTCGAGCCAT
>ANSM01003940.1:0-30024 GCA_000347735.1 Cercospora canescens BHU | reverse complement strand
GTCGACGCCTGGCAGCACTGGCGGACGTTCCGAACCATACGGCGCCGGCGGGCTGAAAGCCAACGGTCACGTCGATCTGGACGCGGCAACAATCAACCTGTTGCTCGACAGCTACATGAAGAACATTCACATTATGCATCCATTCTTGGACAAACGACGATTGCGCAAGATGTTTGATGCATTCATCAAAAAGTACAGCAGCGGACGACCGCGAGCGACCTTCGCCGTTGGGAATGACAACTACCCCCACGAGCGCCCGCTCAAACGACAACGATCGAACGGATCTGGCGCGAACAACGTCGGCGCTACGACAGTTCCCGACTCGGACGTGGCAAGGGAAGTCGCTACCGAAAGATCGCCCGGAAACGCCATTATATACCTCGTGCTGGCGCTGGGCAAGATATGCCTGCACAAGGAACCTCTACCTCCTACAGTCCCTGACAGCAAGCTGCAGGCAAACATCGTCGTCTCTCACCAGATCTCTGGCGCGCGAGGGTTCGCTGCCAGCTCGCCAGTGTCGACGAACATCAAAACTTCCCCCATGTCACCCAAGTCGACCCCCACGACTCAGCCAACGCCACCATCGGAGCCCAACATGCGCGTGCAGGACTCTCGTAGCAGACGCTCCTCGGTCGACGGATCCCCAGGTGCACCACGACCTCGTAACCTGGATGTCATTCCGGGGCTCGCGTACTACGCTCGAGCAGCTGAGATCCTGGGAGATCAGGGCGATGGTAACGACCTGGTACATGCGCAGATGTTCCTTCTCGCTGGCCTGTACAAAGGACAGCTCGCGCGAGTCAAAGAGAGTATGAGCTGGATCACGATGGCCGGCCGCGCCATCCTTATCCTTCTGGATCGATACAAGCTGTACAACGACTGTTATTGGGAGGATTACGGCGGTGTCCGGTCTCAGTACATCAAATCGCAATCGCGGATTAAGGACACGCGGCAAAGTTTGATCGTGCTTGCGTCCTGGACGTGCTTGCAGCTCGAGAGTGACATCCTCGCTGAATTACGGTTGCCTGCTAGTGGCATCCAATCGATTGAGCATATGCTTTTGATGCCGCACAAAATCAATGACGACGAGACCTACTCCGGACTCGATCCTGATGGGCGAATGGAAGACCATGACAACATGCTGATCTACTATTCAGCGCAACTCTTCCTGCGACGTCGATTGAACCAAGTGCACCGAGAAATGTACGGCAAAGCTTCGCTCGATCAACCACTCGCAGAGGTGCAGGAGATGCTCAAAAGTCATGAGTCGATATTGCAGGGTTGGAGACGAGGCCTGCCGGATCCTCTGAAGTGGAACGATGACGATCCGCCGCCATCAGACATTCTGTCCGCGCGTCTGCGCGCCAAATACTGGGGAGCACGATATGTCATCAATAGGCCGTTCCTGGATTATTGCCTGCATGTGATGCCACTCTTGAAGGACCACCATACCATTGAGGACGCCGCGAAGGACGGCTACGGCAATCCTCGCGACAAAGCCGATATACATCTGTTCCGGGCCATTCAACAGCTTGGAGATCGCGAGATCTGGATGGCAGCCAAACGATGCATTGACGCTGCCATGCAAAGCACCGTCGCGTTCGACGGCATCGTGGGCCGCTTGGTCGTAACAAATATTCACGGAACAGCACATGCGTAAGTACTGACTCTCTGGCAATCCTGGGCCATGCACTGACTTCTCCCAGGCAATTCGGAAACATGTTGGTCCTCTCTGCAGCATTCAACAGTAATTACATCGATGCACTCGTCCCTCCGGACAAATTCAAGACACTCTTGGGGCGCACCATCAGCTTTCTGCGCCGCTTGGCACCCATCTCACCCACCTGCGCCGCAGATTGCGGGATTCTTGAGAAATTCAACAGGACTTTGTTTGGCGTGGAGGAAGATCTCAAGGGCGTCTATCGCAATGAAGGAATTGAATACAATCTGGTGGACCCAACGAGCGCTGAGAACTCGTTCCAAGACAGTCTTATCAACACCACAAGATGAGGACAGGGTCATTGAAAAAGAATCCGCTCTGCTCGGAACCTTCCATGGGCCTTGACGGCTTGCGATCTCAAACCGCAAGTTGCAATCACGCCGCATTATTGGGAATGTCTTTCGTATCACCGAGCGTGGCTCCATCTCAGCCACTGGCAATCCAATTTACGCACAGGTGAATTTGGCAACCAATCTGTTCAGCACCATACCTAATGAGTCATCGCGACGCATTGGAGCAGCGATCGTCTCATCAATTGATCTCTGCCCAAATATCTGCATTCTGGGAGGCTAGCGTTCTTGTTCACTTTTCGCAGCATTGGTTCTTGCGTATACCACGGCTCTTCGCCAATGTCCGGGAGGCAGTGTTTGTCTTTAGGCTATCTATCACAGGGGTGGTTGATTGTTGCACGCGATTAGAAGTAAGCAACAGTATTGTACAGTTACGAGAAGAAGACGTGTACAGTATCTAAAGCCTCTGCCCGAATAGGCAACCATGTTACAATGATGATCTCGTTGTTCGTCCATGTCGCTCACCATAGGAGCGCAAATGGGATAGTGAGGCTCTCGTCATCTCCGTGTCATCTCATCGCTTCAGACTGATTACCGCGGTGCATACATGAGCCCTAGACTCGTTTACCAAGACCTACAAGAACCATCATATGCCGTGCCGCAGCCCTCTCCATGACGCCACAGCACCACAGGCCCGAACATAGGCTCATGGAACGACACAAAGCAGTTGTGCTCTCTCACGGCATAGACACTATTGAGTCCGTCGTTTTTTTCTTCGCGTCTTGTTCGTTAGTAGTATTTGCCCGTGCTGCGGCGCGCTCGCCTCTCTCTTCCGGGTTTCCGTTTCGATGGGCGCTAGGAGACGTTTCTTTTCGGGTGGACGAGGAGTGGGATTTTGTCGGTGATATGGCTATCTTATCGAGAGAGGCAGAGCAGATTGCGTGTGATGTTCTTCTGACTTGCTGATTGTGCCGTGTTGGATGCGGCAGAGAATTCGTCCGTTCCGGACCTAGCGCGAACAGACTGCTGCTATGTCGACCACCTCTTCGTGCATATCCCGTGCTCGACTAAAGAGCAGAAGGTTTGGTTGGTCTGAAACCGACGGCGTGGGACTGGAAAAGCTCCTTTGGACTTCAGCTCTTCTCGTGGGGGTTGTGTTGCTTGAGGTCGAGGTCACCTCATCTTTGGCTTTTGACAGCTCAGACCTCCTGTACTGGGAGACAACTTCTGTCCTCGCCTCGTGAGCAAGGGCTGAGACGCGTCGAGACACGCGGAAAGGGCACGACAATCCCGTGAATTCCGGTCTGCAATGCTGAATAGCGCCGTTCTGTGACGTCGCCAGTATCATTGCATAAACATCTGTGATATCCTACACCATGCAGCAACAGCTACATACTCTCGCGGAAGGACGTGTCATGCAGGTACCCCATGAATCTCTGGAAAGCAACATGGGCTGACAGCTTGTCAGACCTCGCGCCTCTGCTCCAACCTCGTGCCAATCAGAGGCAGATTGGAGACTTTCCTCTTCGTATAAGGGCTTGAGCCTGACACATTGCACGGAGCGGAAGTGCTGCGATGGCTCCGCACAGCAGGCTCGCTCCTTGCCC
The DNA here is from genome assembly GCA_000347735.1 of Cercospora canescens BHU. NCBI lineage: Eukaryota > Fungi > Ascomycota > Dothideomycetes > Mycosphaerellales > Mycosphaerellaceae > Cercospora > Cercospora canescens. The sequence continues at coordinate 26,407 of ANSM01003940.1, read as the reverse complement.
ATGTTCGGAGACCGGCATTGAGGAGCCTCGCATCCGTGAACAAGATTCGTCTGAGCACAGTCTCCGTCACAACGCTGATGATGACAGTGACACTCGAAGCATGTCCGACTTGTCGTCACCAGCGGGGTATTTGAGTCCGTGTCACCGCTGCTCGAAATGAGCTTGCTAAAGTCTTTCGGTCACGCGGATGCGCCCTACTTTCCAGAAGAGCGCCAACATATAACCTCATCCATGCCCTACGAAGCCGCGACCTACCGCACAGATCGCAGTTGTCCCATTTGCTGGGCTTGGCTTACCATCACTATACTAGGTATCACAATGGGGAAGGTGAAGTCGACGACGTCGAAACACCCTGGCTCCTTGTGATTGCAAGGGGTTTCCGGAACTAGCCTAAAGGTCGGGCGGCCGGGGGCAGGGTCGAACGGAGTCAATACAATCCCGCCGACCAAATTGAGCTGCCAGCAGCTCGGACACCACCAGGGACCTTACGATCCTGAGATTGCGAGGCATCGCGCAGAATACGATCGGACCTTTTGCTTTGCGTGTGGATCGACGGGTCCGATGATATGCATCGCTTCGGCCCTCGAACATGGTTCTTTGATATCTGTCGTTCGCCAAGTCCATGTCATCAGAGAACCTGGCCTGCGCAGATTGTCCTGAGAGTCAAGTAGATGATCGCTGACAGGAATCAGCTATCTCCGCGCTGTATCGGTGGTTTTCCATTGATCACCAGAGCTCTCGGCAAGGACCAGCGAGTACGATTCGGGAAATCCGAATCTCATCTCGTATTCTGACATCTGGGTACCTTACTGCAACAGGCGATTGCTTGCCCGTCCTCGCGTACCGTGTACTGGTGCTGCGCCACACGGTATTCATCAACGCTGTCATTCCAGCGCATAGAAGTGGTTGTTCAACGCATATTTTGTATTTACTTTTGCAATGCTGACGTGAGGTCCACGATGGCGATTATGTGCCAAAGAAGCGGTCAGTGCGAGAAGAGCATGGGTATATACAAGTTTCTCGTCTGAAATTGATTGATTCCCGCCGCGTCCCACGCAGAGCGAGGTGTAGTGCTGCTTATCACAGCTGCCGAAGCTGACGTGCGCTATCGCATCTCCCAATGAGATGGGTGCAGACGTGGCTCTTAAATGTGGAGATGTTCGGGCACTTCGCCGTGCGTGATAAAGATAGGTGAAATCCAGGCTGAAAGTGAGGTGACGGGAGCGTGCGCATGCATTGTGTACATGCTGGGAACGTTTTTTCTTTGCACAGATGGCTGCAATGACATCCAGCATTTCTTTCACATGGCGCGCGACAGCGAACGGTGCTCGGTTGGGCTTTGACAAGATGCTGTGCCACCTTCGCCTCGAATCCGACTTGTGAGCTGTCAACACAGTGCCACGATAGCATGCAGGGTCGTTGTGCAGGCAACCTGCGTAGACGATGGCTCAAGAGACACAAGTCAGACCGATAGATAGCGTGGCAGATGGACCAATCTCAATTGGCCAAACAGACCTAAAAGTTGTGTGGGCGGCAATGGTGAAGCTACCCACGCTGCCTGGAAGAACAAATTTTTCTTATCAGATAGCACGCAACTGAGCGACGTTCTTACGTTGAGCATGAAGCTGCAAGAAAATCGAAACTGACTTTTGCCAAACCGGAAATGGAAAGCATATATTCAGTTGTAAGTTGATCCTGCATGGCTCCAAGGTGACACTACTGTTGAGACGCGATCACTGATTGAGATGCTCGGCATGTGAATGGCGCCTCCATGCAAAGTAGCTTGGAAATTGGCTGCCTGAACGTTGCCAGATGATCGAGAGACTGCCTGCGCATTGCCCTGTAATAATGGTGCTCGACGCCTCACCGCTTCGGCATCCAAACACCTACTCCCTCAGACCAGAACAAGCTGACTCTGCTCATCTTCTTCGCGTGAGCGCCGCCATCTGAAACCTTAGGTCTTACTTTCCCTTCCACCACCTCATATTTTCTCGTCACACCTTCTTCATACCCATTCTCCAGATCAAGGTCCACGTCGACAAACTTCGGCCGCAACCTCTCCTTCTCGATATCTGACGCGTGTCCCTGGACTTCCCAGACCTCTCCTCTCCTTCCCTGGCCCATTTCCACGGGCTCATCACTTCCCATTTCCGGATTCTCAATCACTGTCCCTAACACTCCGCGATATCGCCGGGTGAACTCGTCGTCGATAATCTTTCTTGCGTAGGAAACGCGTTTGTTGTCTTGGTGGTGATAAAAGGACTGGCGACCCCAGACCTTGGCGTTGCGAATTTGTCGGCTTCGTCGCCACTGTCGACAAAGCAGCACCGAGAAGAGCACAATGCTGAAGATCGTGAGGGCTGAAGATACTGTGATGACGGCGATGAGTGTTGCGCGTGATATGACGATTTCGTGATCTTTTAGTTCGTAGCAGGCTTGAGCAGATCTGGCTGCTAGGGATCCGAGATTACGCGTCGAATCCGCGGCGTGTCGTACGACATCCATTCTGCGTGTGCGAATGGCGTGTTCGAGGTACGTCAGGTCGAGGCTGTGGTGGTCTTCTGGCATGTCTTGGGGTGTCGAATGCTTTGATGCAATTATAATTACAGCGCCAGCGCCGATATCTTCCAAACACAGAGCAGAAATGACAGCAGGGAATGTTATGAAAAGACAGTGCTGAGCGCAATGAGGAATCAACATACCATTCGACTTAGCTCTGAAGTATATACAGCATCAAGTCTCTGCACTATGCGGCGCTGCGGCGTTAGACGCGTGGGCTGCAAGTGTGCGGCGTTGCTGTTGCTTAATACAGCAACGACAAGACGACATTTTTGGCGTACGGCACCACATCATGCAGCATGCTGTTTCATGTCCGTGTTGAAGGACAATTTGGGCGAGATAACCGCACAGCGAAGCGCGCAAGTGTGGTTGTGGGCTTAATGTGGAGCTTCCACGATCCGCTTTCGACATCGAGTTCGGCGCTTAACGCCCAATGGATCACGCTTTACTGCAGCACGCGCGAAACATTGCTCGAACATGCTGAAACGCGCGGAGAGCACTTGTCAATGCCGGCGGATGGCTGTCGCCGACGAATAGCGCAAATCTGCTCGATGCAGTGTCGAAGACGTGATTAACCACGTGACTTTTGGTCGAGCACAATCGTCGTCGACATTGGTGGCCTACACGAGGGTCAGATTCGTCCTTTATCATGGAGTAAGCATAGCTCATTTATTCTCCTTCGCCTTTCTCCCTTCAATCACCCTGAAGATGTCTGCAGCGCTATGGACATCGCCCTTCCGCTTCTTAGGCTTGCGCTTCTTCTTGTCGCCACGCTTTCCGTCGTCTTCTTCCCAGCCGTCATCGCCAGCTGCCTTGCCACCTTTCCATTCTGCCAGTCTCACTTTGGCATCTAGAGCATCTTCTTCGTCTTCACCACGACTGCCCCCGAAGCCCAAATCCATGTCCTCGAGATCGCGGTCCTGTTGCGCAAGCATACGAGCCCGCTTGGCCTTCCGTGCTTCACGCTCCTCGCGTGTGGCGGGATCATCGTCTTCGTCGTCTGAGCCAGTTTTGTCGGCAGCAAGGTTCGCGGCTTTCTTGAGCACATTCTCGATGCCTTCGAAGCGATCTCGCTCAGCTTCTTCTTCCGTTTGCTTGTTGCTGTCCCCAAAGTAGTTCCTTGTATTCTTTGCGATCGTTGCTACAGCAGATCGTGTATCCGGGCGTGGCTGGTCCGAGGGCTCTTCTACGACTCTGTCCTCTTCTTTGGAGGTCGACAGGGCTTGGTGTTCCCTAGCAGGTTTGGTATCGCGACCACTATCGCTGTCGCTGTCGCTGTGGCTGTCCTCGTCCTCGTCTTCCTCGCCCAGCGGATTATACTCGGTGCCCGCTCCTGCAAAAATGTCCTCGTCACTCTCCTCTTCTGCCTTTGCATCTGTCTGTTCAGGAACAGCAACGTCCGCACCAAGCACAGGCTTACTGATGTCTGGCATGTCCGCTGTTGTTTTATCCGACGCGACCTTCTTCACCATCTTCTTTATACTCCCATCTTGCTGCACCACGGTGACGACTTCCCGGCCCTTGTGGTCGATCTCCACCTTCGGTTCTGATTGCTCCCCAATTTTCTTCCATCGACCATCCAATTTCGGTGCGCTGGCGGCTTTGGCTTCAGCCGCTGCCTTGCGCTGAGCCTTGAGCTCTGCGAGCAGCTCGTCTCGTGTTCGCTTCTTGCCCGCTATCGGGTCGACCGCTCGCACTCCCTTCTTCTCTGCTTGCTCCTTCTTCACCGCTGCAACCTCTTGCTCTCCTATCTTCTCCAGCTCATCATCCACATCTGCTGGGGCCAGATCCGCGCCGGGCTTCTTTCCAAGCCCCAGCACATCCTCGCCACGCCTTACGCGCTCTAGTAGCTGCCTGTCGAGACCTTTGACCAAATGCGTACTGGAGGCATCGCCCCCTGTAATCTGATCCCTGAGTGCCTCGAAAGTCTCCCACGGGATAGTGCCCAGCTTCGCTTGCTCCTCCAGAGCCTTGATACGCTCTGCTTTGTCATCTTGATCGTCGGTCGCTTCCTGTCTGGCCTTCGCTCTGTCCACGTATCCGGCACCAAATTTGCTCCCTTTTGGAGCAGAGGATTTGTACTTTTTGGGAGGTCTCATTTGCGCGTGCTGTTCGCGAACCTGACGAGCAAAATCTTCGCTGCTTGCTGCCCTACCAGGCCGTGGGGTCATGGATACGAATGCGCTCTTCTTTGTGCCCAGCGCGGCTGGCTTCGAGGGCTTGGGCTCATCATCCTGTTGCGCGGAGGCGCTGGCCACCAATTTGCGGAAAGCGTCGTTGTTCATTATGCGCACCGAGAGAGATTGCCGTGGAAGAACAGTGCTCAGCAGCGCGCTTGCATTGTTCCGTTCGAGGAAGCACTCGCTGCAACTGCTTCTGATCGCGGTCGCTTAGTCATCTATCCCGGAAGCTCCGCTCCACCTCGCCGACGAGAGCAATTGAACTTTCGCGCATATCAATCGCCTCAGGCAATATGAGAAACTGGGAACAAGCGGCAAAACAGCGCAGCATGGTCCTCTACCAACTACATTTAGTGCCAATCCATGGAGCAGTGTTCTGCCGCTGGGGTGACCTGTTTGGCCGCAGAGACGTACTCCACTTTACTGAGATGATCTATTGCTGCATTCAACAAGCCCTCCCGGCATCCTCGTCGTTAAGCCATGACATTCATATGTGCACCGGGAGCTCCATACTAGCGGCAATAGTCTTCTCGTGATCTAAGTTCACACAGCGCATCATCATGGAAATGCTCTTCTTGTTGACGGCACTCATGGGCATCGTTTCTCAAGCGAGTGCACAGAACGATAGCTCCAACACATACACGAACCCTCTCCTGCATCCTGGGGGCCAGATCGGTGGCGCTGACCCATGGGTCATTCGCCATGACGGACTCTATTACATGACGTACACGACTGTCGACAATGTCACGATCATGAGAAGTCCAATTCTCACGGATTGGTCTGAGGCAGAGGTCAAGCTCGCCTTCGATCCCCCGGTAAGTAGAACTCGCCAATCACTGTGACCTGAACGACGAATATAATAGATTGCAGCCTGGTCAGAATTATAGCACGGACCTATGGGCTCCTGAGCTGCATAACATCAATGACAAGTGGTACATCATCTTCACGGCCGATCCAAACAATGACTCGCCTCCACCCGAGCTGGAAGCGTTGTGCAATTGGAACTGCCCTGCGGTCAATCATCGCATGTACGTCTTGGAATCAAGCGGCTCCGACCCATGGACTTCGAATTATACGTTGAAGGGGGAGCTGGACACCTTTGACCAATTCGCCATTGATGGCACATACTTCCAGCACTCCTCGGGGCTCTACCACATATATTCTTGCTGGTTCGACAAGTACCAATCTTGGCCAGCCAATCTGTGCATCACGAAGATGTCTGACCCATGGACGGTGGTAACTAACGTCACAGAGCGACAAACAATATCGGTTCCTAGTAATCCGTGGGAGAAGACGCCATACGGGAGAATGGAAAACATTCGACTGTCTTCTAATGAAGGTCCACAGCAGCTCGACAACCCCAAGACTGGGCAGCAGTTCGTGATCTACTCGGCCGCGAGAAGTGATACCAGGAACTACTGCCTTGGTCAGCTCGAGCTTGTGGGCGATGATCCTATGAACCCTCAAGACTGGCGAAAGAATAACGATGGTTGCGTATTCTACCAGAATCCCAAAGAAAAAGCTTACGGTGTTGGACATGCGAGTTTCACAACGAGCCCAGACGGCACGGAAGACTGGATCGTGTACCACGGAATGGAAAATCCCTTTTCGGGATGGTCTGCAAGGACGATTCGAGCCCAGAAGTTCGGTTGGAACGAAGATGGAAGTCCGAAGTTCCCAAGACCAGGATATGGGCCCTATGAAGTGCCGAGTGGGCAAAACGTCAGCATGAAGATGTTTTGAGAAGGCAGAGATTGGAACTTTTGGTGCTACCTCCGTCTTCGACAATAGGGCACAGCGTCTCAATTGCAGACGTCTTTCTTCGACAATCGTGATGTTGCATATAATGAACCGGGCAAGAACAAGACATCCTTAGTCCCCATATGCTTACAATCAAGCTGTCGAGCCGCCATCTACATCCCTTGTGTCCACTGCGACCAAAGAAATGAAGACTTCTCCAAGCCTCTTACCTCTTTGTGTGCAGAATGTGCGCGCTGCTGCGTCGTCTTCGCATGAGCCTGGGCAGTATTATCTTGGCCAATATCCTCGTAGCTCTTTCGAGCACAACATACACCGTGCATGCAGCTGACCGCAGTTACCCGCACGAGGGATGAGGTACGATGGTCTTATGTTTGTGCGCTGCAGCTGCCCGCTCCTTGGGACTTCGGAGGTCGTCGGTGTATTCGCTACAATGTCCAATACGTCGTGTTCCATGCCGCTGTGCAGCACAGCTGGTATTCCTCCCTTTGCGACCTCGAATGATTCATCTCCTCAGGAAGGGACAGAAACGCAGCACAAGAATGCAATCACACATATCCCGCGCCTGGCGCAATTCATCCCTGCTTTGAGCAATCTGTACATCTCTTTCGTGAGATGCGAGCTGCAGCGAACCGGTCGCACAACTGTGGGTTCTGCTGTGAACGGATGCCGGCTTTTCTTGACTTCATCAGGTCCACTGCAGGCGTGACGGAGAGGAGAACTTCGCACGTCGAGCCGCCGTGGACAAGGCCTTCGCGACCGGGTTGCTGGTGTGCCTGGACAACATACTCCTGAGCTCCGTTCATTCGTCGCAGCTTGCAAGAACCCTGCAGCTGCCAGTCAGTCTACGCGCGTGCGAGCACTGGATCCCGCGGTAGAGTTCGTCCCCCTCCCGTCCAACGTCACCAGGAACACCTCCTGCTTCCTTGGAATTCCGACCGCAGATCGGCCAAGCAGAGGATGTGGTACGGCGACTCTTATGCTCAGCCTTAGCAAGCACTAAGTGGCCCGTTCCAGGATGCCATATCGGCAACCGAGGTTCTCCCTTGCAGAGAGCGTCCATACTATCTATATCGAAGACGGCGAATGAATCTTGCCACGCTCTGACCAGGATGTTCCGATCCTGAATTGGCTGCAGAAGCTTCAGGCCCGCGTTTTAAGGTTGTAGCCTCCCCTGGTCCAAGTTCTGAGACTCCAGCCGACCTTCCAAGAACTAGGACTTTCTTTTCGATGTAACAATGGCTGGTTCTCACTAGACTGGGAACACCTGCCTGTGTGGAGCGGACTCGTATTTCTTGGTCTGGCTATATTCCAACGTCTCGCTCGCCACCGTCTCTGAACGTTCCACGGTTTGCTGCCCAGCACCATTTGGCCATCACCAGATTGTCCAAAATGCGCGGTATACTGCCTGTCGCGCTGCTAGTGTGCAGCGCCAGTGCAATTTGGCCTCTGCCAAAAGAGTATCAGCATGGCAGCGATGTTCTGTGGATCAATAAAGACAAAGTTGACGTCGAGTACCACCAATCGGGATCTGTGAGCTTACCTGAATACCCGCCTGAGGAATACCTTCTAACCCACACGGAGCAGACCAGCAAGCGTGAAGAGGGCACTGGATCTGCTAGCAAGATCATTCAGAACGCTGTCCAAAGGACATACGATACTCTTTTCAGCAAAAACTTTGTGCCATGGATGTTGCGGCCGAGGCTTTCAAACTATGAGCCAGATGCCAACTCCAGCGGCACGTACATTACCACCATTACCCTGCAGCAGACAGGAAGGGACCCAGACGACTTGAACAAGCCCGACACGGAAATCGACGAGTCTTACAGTCTGGAAGTCACGACTGATGGCAAGGTCATAGTATCTGCCAAAACTTCAATTGGCATGCTCTGGGGTCTCACTACCTTCACGCAACTTTTCTTCCAACATTCGAATGGCGGCGTCTATACGAATCTCGCGCCTGTCTCGATCAAGGATGAACCAAAGTTCAAATGGCGCGGGCTGAACGTCGATACGTCTCGCACATTCAAGCCTATGTCAGATCTCTACGCGATGATTGATGCTCTGTCTTACAACAAGATGAACAGGCTTCACTGGCATGTCACGGATGCACAGTCTTGGCCGCTCGAAGTACCTTCACTGCCAGATCTCATGCCGAAGGGGGTCTATGAGCCATCTCAGAAGTACACCGTCGATGATGTTCGTAAGCTGCAGGAATACGGATCACTCCTCGGAGTCGAGGTCGCCATGGAGATCGATAACCCAGGTCATACGTCTTCAGTCTGGTTTTCTGACCCAGACCTCATCGCAGCGTTCAACAAGCAGCCAGATTGGACAACGTATTGTGCCGAGCCCCCATGTGGATCTCTCAAGCTCAACTCCACCAAGGTGTATGACTTCCTCGAAACTCTTCTGGATGACCTTCTACCACGTCTGAAGCCTCTGACATCTTACTTCCACCTGGGCGGAGATGAAGTGAACAAGAACACTTACCTTTTAGACGATACTGTCCAGTCCAACGAGTCGTCGGTGCTCCAGCCGCTCATGCAGAAGTATATGGACCGCAACATGAACCAAACTAAAGCCTATGGTTTCACACCTCTCGTGTGGGAGGAAATGCTTCTCGATTGGAACCTCACTCTCCCCAAGGACACCATCATCCAGGCGTGGCAGTCTGACGAGGCCGTCGCCAAAATCACAGCTCAAGGGTACAGAGTCATCACGGGAAACTACAACTATTGGTATCTTGACTGCGGCAAAGGACAATGGATCGACTTCGACCCCTCGAACGCAGCCGGCTTCTGGCCTTTCCTGGACTATTGCGCGCCATACCACAATTGGCGTGCCGTGTACAGCTACGACCCACTTCACGGCGTACCTGAAAACTCCACCCACCTCGTTCTAGGCGGTGAAACGCACATTTGGAGTGAGCAGACTGACGCCGTTAACTTCCAGCAAATGGTAAGTCGATATCCACGGCCCTATAACACCCCCTCCGGTGATGCAATTCGTTTCTAACATCCACATCCCTTTGTAGGTCTGGCCACGCACCTCCGCGGCAGCTGAAGTGCTCTGGAGTGGCGCCAAAGACGCCCAGGGCCAAAATCGCTCGCAACTCGAGGCTTCCCCAAGATTGGCGGAAATGCGGGAACGTTTGGTTGCGAGGGGTATGAAGGCTGAACCTGTTCACATGCCTTTCTGTACACAGAATGGAACACAATGCGCTTATCCTTCGTGAGTTTCATGATGTGATGAGTGTGATGATGGTGGCGGCGAGTCGGAGTATTTAGACGGATTTATGTACTCTGAGAACGATCTATGGCGCGTTTTTTCTCACTTGGGAGTACAGAGATTTGATATTGATCGGATTGCGTTATACTGTGCAACGGAATCGATCGTTTGTGCTTGTTTGAGGTTTCATGTTAGGTAGTAGGCGTTGGGTGTGCATGTACGCGTGGCTGCCATTTGATGTTGCTGTCCGATGTCAAGGTTGCGAGCCGTTCGGCGGCTGTTGTGACGCCGAAGGCTCGTGTGCTGCGTGGAAGTTTCTCGAGTGCTACTTCTGTGATCGATGTGCGCTGTGTGCGAGCATGTGACTGCTGGTGCCCACCTCTGACGGGACGACAATCATTTGTGCTGCGACCGCCGTTCGTCACAAGCGGCCTAGCACAGTTAGCTGTCTGACAGTACGACGAAGCTCCGTTGCTGTCTTGCTCATCCATGGGGCACTTGAGAACATGAAGTAAGAACGATAGCCTAACAATCATCGTGCGATGACGTGAAGTAATCTGGAGATGGGGTGTCTGACGGAGATTTCGTATTGCCGTCGAATATGCTATGCTGTATATTACAGACGAATCGAGCCACGAGCTCAACCAGGTACGGAACTTGCCACATTTTGTTGGCCTCGTCGCGGCCGCTAGAATGGTGGCAGCCAGAATGGGTAACCTCCGTTCTTCACACGGAATATGCTGAGCAGAAATGAATATACTGCGAGTATGATACCGGCCCACACAAGAACAGCGATCTTCTGTTGACGTGGGTCCACGATACGTGGTGTTTTTAGCGCCAAGCTGATAGTCGCGAATGAGAGGACACCGTCTGGACACGATTAGTGTATGGCGCGTTGGGATGTAGAAGCAGCACAACTCACAGATTGCAGCAATAATCTGTGTCTCCATGCCGAATTGGTTTTGGAAACCGCCAGCGAAATAACTGACCCCTCCCTTGCCGTCGGAAGCCACATATGGCACTTTCCGGATGTGGTTGAACATATGCCCTGAGGTGAAGAGCAGGACGGCGACCAAGCTGACGGCTGTCCATAAGCTGCGACTCTGGATGACGGGCAAGATATATGGCGCGGCGACTGATACAAATGTGATGCCTCCGAGTATCGCGACGACGGTCGTCACGATCTTAATGTAGTTGATGGGCCGAACGACTGGAGGGTGTGGGCGGCCAGGCAGCTGACGGGTCAGCCAGTTGTGCACGGGCTCGGCTTTGTTGATGCTGGAGACACAGTCAGCCCAGTAGATGTATCGGAAGTATCAATCATACCCAGTGTTGAAGTCGAGTCTCTCCATCGGCTTGTCCGTCTTTGCGTGAGGTCCCGTAGTAGGATGGAAGAAGAGCAGAACCGGTGCCGTCTGGAGCATCATCTGTTCACATCTATCAGTATCCGCCTGCAACTGTGATATTTCCAAACGCCTCGTACCGATTGAAAAGTGGCCTTGCCATCCATGAAGTCGAGAGTGCCAAAGACCAGCCTCGACTCCTTCTTCTTGTCTCCATTGGTCCAACTCTTTGCAAGCAGATCCCACTCTGACTGGAATTCATGACAGAGCTGACATCCGAATCTTGCGTCCAGCGCAGTCAACAAAATGGCCACCGAGTAGTCGCGCGGAGCTTTGGTGAGCTTGTCGTAGGAACTGTCGTCGAGCTTCACAGGCTGCGGCTTCGCGCTCTGCACCGTGAATCGATCGGCTGAAGACTTTGATTTGGCGGCAAGCGACGAGAATGGCAGAATTGCCGTGGTCAGCAACTGAAGCAACCTCATTGTAACGATTCGTGCAAGACAATGCGTACGTATCGTTCGACCCTCATCTCCGTCCAGCAGCCAAAGGACAGCTTGTGAGACTTGGCGTAGCTTCGGCAGTCGGCAAGCTCTTCCGCAAAGCCCTAAGTTTGTGGCCATTGTTTTGACTTGTCAACAAGCGCGCACGACACGGACTCCACCACGACCAGTACGCCTACAGCAGCATATCCTCTTATGCCTGCACCCTCTACCAAAGCAGCCATTATGGCGCCTATACCGCCGCAGCCTGGCACGATGCATCAACACTCGCTCAACACTGCTGCCGCTGAGCTCAAGTATGCGAACAGCACACATCTCGTAGACGTGATCGGCAAAGACGAGGACATCAGGCGACTGCGATTCGATATACATATTCTGCAAGACGACAATGATGAGCTTCGTGAGCTGCTAGCTCAGGAAGAGGCGCGGTCCGATCAATTTGAGCAACTTGTCACCAGAAACCTCGCGCGTGCCGAAGAGGCTGAGGCGCGTCTGTCAGACCTGGAGGCTGAATTGCGGACCCGCGAGCAGGAGATTGGCACCTTACGGGCAGAGGCAAAGGCATTGGAGACGACAGCAGCAGATTCCGAAACTTTCTTGACGGAGAAGCTGGCGCTTACACGCGAGCTATCCGTGCTCAGGCCACAATTTGAGCACTTGAAGACACAGGCGAACCTCACCGAGGCTTTGATGACTGAGAAGCTCGACTTGCAGCGACAGCTGACCGAGCTTCAATGCGAGTTGGAAAATGCCAAGCGCGACGTGAAACGAGCCATGGCAAAGCGAAGGAACACAGGTGTCGAGATCGCCCAGGAAGAGCAGGTGGAGCAACTGAAGCGAGAGCTTGCCAAAGAAAAGCGCGCTCGACAACGTGCCGAGGAGGCCGCCGAAACCTCACAATCAGACGGAACTGTGGATGAGGTGCGAAAGGAATTGGCTCGGAAGAAGCGTGCAAGACAGAAGGCGGAAGAGGAGTTAGAGGCGGCACAGGAAAACACGCAGGCCGAAGACGTGCGAAAAGACTTGCTCAAGGAGAAGAAGGCCAAGAATAAGCTGGGAGAGCAATTGGAGAGCTTGAAAGAAGAGCTTGCCAACGAGAAGAAACGATTGGCCAAAGCACTCAAGCAGGCTGGAGCCACAGCAACAGCATCGGCTGAAAACGACGAGGAACTCGAGGAGCTTCGCCAGGAGCTTACAAGGGAGAAGAAGGAGCGTGCGAAGGCCGAAAAGGCTGCGGAGAAGCAGCTTGCTGAAGTCGAGGCTCAGAAGACCACCCTTGATGAGAAGCTTGGCCAATTCCGAACAAAACTGAAGTCGACCAAGGAGAAGCTCAAAGAGACTGAGGCAGAGTTGGAAGCTGTACGGGAGAAGGCCGCTTCTGCTGCCAGCGCTCCACGGGCAAAGAAGCCGGTAGCCAACACAAAGAAGCGGACTGCTACGGCTTTCGACGCCGATGCTACCACTCTGGGCACACCGGGTGATGGACCTGCAGCGAAGCGTGGCCGCAGAGCGCCTACGGTGGGCGAGAAGTCATCTTTCAGCATTACTCCTTTCCTTAATAGGACTGCTAGCATTGCTCCGGAGAGCGACCATGAGGAGGGCGATTCCGACGGCGACATTCCAAACGATGAAGAGATTGAAGTTCCAACTACCTCGCCCACGGCTATTGCTGCCACCACAAAACAGAAGAAGTTGCCGCTAGCGCCAGCTGACAGCAATGTGAAAGTGAAGAAGACTGCTCCCCGACAACGCAAGCACAAAGCAGCGGCACCAATGCTTGACATAGTCACGGAGGAACCAGAGGACGTGCACAGCCAGGGCCAAGAAAATGCCGCTGCTGTGAAACCTACTGCAACCAAGACGATCAAGACCAAAACACACGATGGAGACGATCCGCAAAACCCAACAAACGCGGCCACCAAGAAGAAACAGAAGAAGCGAAAATCACTTGTGGATTTCGAGACCTTCAACAAGCCTGAAGCGGCAAAGAAGGTTCAGAGCAAGAAGAATCGCAAGTTAGGAGGACTAGGCAAGACTTTGTTTGATGAAGAAGAGGAAGCCACCGCCCCTGCCAAAGCACTTCCTGGCCGGATGGTGCTCGGAGGACGTGGCTTTGGCGTACTCGGGGCTGGAACGAAGAAAGCTGGTGGCTTCCTGGGCGCGAGCAAGGTCGGGTCATCCATATTGCTGACTGCGCAGGATGGCAGTGGCTTCCAGTTCAGCCCCCTGAAGCGAAGGCGAGGAAACCTCGATGACACACTGAGGGGTTGAGAGCTCTTCTTGCGATCGTAACGGTCTACAGGACGTTCTCGTTATTGCTTTTGACAGGAGCTATTGGGCTTAGCGTTTGATCTTCCACCGATAGCATGAATGAAGAGCATTGACACTTCTCAGTCCGCCTTACAAGCTTGCTGCATATGCTGAAGTCAGCTAGGCATTTCAAGAGCCACAGGCTCGCGACTGTAGTTCCCCAGTACACCTGTGTATGGGTGCCGATCCTGGGACCGAGACAATATTCCTCCACGACCGGGGTAAATGCATCTGCATGCAAGTCATCAGCAACCATGCCATTTCTCACCACCGCGACCACACCCTCAACGCACTTTATCCCCGCGCCTATACAGCTGGAGCAACCGCCACATGCTGCTGATTGCGGCCCATACCTCATGATCATGAGGACACTCATGCGCCCATGCGCCAAGTATGGTGCTGCAGTCCTACATCACCTTGTAAGCTTCACGAAGTTGTCCACTTCCTTCGCCTCCTTTCATGAGCATGATTTCCGTGCTGTACCGGACACCGCAGCTACTCTCATCTATCAATAAGGTGTGCCAGCGATTTGTGCTCCGATTTTTGATTGATCTGTTTCACGGCATGAGTGTCGCTGACGCGCTGAGACATGAAGAAAATGCGGGCGAGAACGTCATGAGACAGCGAGTATTGAATCACCACCAGTTGACACCCGGCGTTTGGCTTCGTGGCAATGCACCGAAAACGTGGGGATTAAACAAGCGAGAAGTCGACAGGCCGGTATTCCATGTCCACGCATCAGATCATGAAGAAAGCTCCGATATGGAGAATGCATCCTGCATCGATATATCGCACGACCACCGACACGGAGAGAGTATCCAACTTGATACTGCCAGGTCTCGGACATCACAGGACAGCACCACGTCTGACACGCTCTCAGCAAGTACTTCCGTCAGGTTGAATCGCTGGGAACGACATCGGGGCGAGATCGAAGACATGCATTTCCTCATGATTTCAAGGCAGATTAGAGGCCATAAGAATGGAGAATTGAAGTTTCGTACCGACTTCGAGGCGTGCTTCCAGGAGTTCCCTCTAGAGCATATGTACGAGTCGCACTGGTCATGTCACTCTCCGGTCAGCGCTCAAACTTCTACGAAGAGTTCCCGCGCGAGCAGCAAACGGCGTAAGGAATCGGAGATCGTCTCTCCATTGTCGCAGCATGAAGATGTGGGAGACTGTGAGGTATACGATTATGCCAAAGTCAAGGGCCTCATGAACGAAGTCATGCTGCCGCGAAATCTCGATGGCAGCCTGATGGCGGAACTCGATGCTTCACCGAAACAAGATGATACTGGACCTTCTCCCGACACAATCAGCGATTCAGCCCTGTCGCCCTCTGCACCGGAAGTGCCGGCCAGAATCAAGCCGCGACATGATCGACTTACAAAAATGCTCGCCACTCTCCGCCCTCTATCGTGGGCGAAAAGAGCATCTGTGCATGTCAAACAGATAAGACACAGTGCTGTACTTTCTGGTGTTTCTCTTGACGAGCGCATATCGGATAGCACTGGAGATCAAAAGCCAAACGAACCCGTCTGGAATATCGGATCAACAGAGAATACTCTCGCGTACAATCCCGGGACGCTGAACGTGACGATAGAGCAAGGCGGTCTGGAAATGCCAAGTTCTTTCAGCAGCCCTACAGAGCTGAAGAATCCAACTCTAGCGCTGACATCACTTTCTGAAAGCGAGGGTTGCGATAGTGAGGCCAGCGGTGATGATGAGTCAGATGACATGTCTTTGCCCGAAGTGGTGGCCGTAGGAGGGTGTTGGATAGCGATCGCGTCGCATGAGCAGTAGAACTGATGCAAGTTCGTTTATGCGACAGCTTCTGTAGCTCCTGCAGACGGTGCTGTTGACGCCATCCATTTTGAAGATAGATCTAGACCGTAGGGTGCATGATTAGTCGCGGTCATGCATATTGATCGTGTACGACCGTGGCGTGGGGACCTTGAGTGGAGCTTGAGTTCTTGATTAAAGCCGGTCGCGTAGCCGGAGAATAATGTACTGCAACTCTTGTATCGGTATATTAATCAAGGTTACTATCGCCTCTGAAGACGCGAGCATGACGACCGTGTTGCGTAACCTAATCTTTAGTACTCTGGCTATATAAGCTTCGTACTCAACTACGTCTTACATAGATGGAGAGGAGCATGAAGAATGATTGTTTAATGTAAACTACGAATCACATAGTGAGTCCGTTATGCTACTACAATGCATAGCTATCTATTAAAGTTTAAGACATTATATCATATGACTGGGTTGGAGAAATCGTTCTTGGCGAGATGTGGTCTCTGGTATATCTTCCAGCTCTGCCGCTACTATGCGAGCGCTCCATACAATCGAACGTTACGACGATAGTCTGTAGAAGAATTACTGCTGCTTCATCAGTGACTCGAAGTAAGATCAAGCCGTCGAGGTAGGTGTCTTCTTCAACTACTTCCGCTTCAACAACGCCACAGCCAAATCTCCTAGATCGTTGAAAGTCTCAACGTTCGCTACCTGCAAAACACTCACTTCGACTTCGAATGCGTCCCTCCACCACCGTTTCATCTCGATCGCAACCAGTGAATCCATACCTACCGATGACAGAGACATACTGGTGTGTAATTCATCTTCTTCTCTGAGTAGCATTTTGAATGCCTTTTTCCCAATTTCTTCGGCCGGAATACGCGCCGTTGCTGGATCCGCGAGTTCTTTGGAGGGATCCGCACGTATCTTTCCCATGATATCTAGCAGTTGTTGGGAGTAGGCTTTGCCTTCTTGCGACTGGGATGCAGCTTCTGGACTCGCGTAGGAGCTGTTGTGGTAACAGGCCATGCGGCGGTCACATTTCCACGGGACCTGGTTGTTCGGATCCTGTATTGGCATAGTGGAGCGGAGGCCGAGTGTGAGAGAGCCTCCCTCTGCGTGTCTCTCGGTTTGAAGCCACGATTTAGAATTGTCAATTGCCCAGTGAAACGCATCAAGGATTTCTCGCTCGTATAAAGTGTACACGCCGAATGCTTGAATGCGACGAAGCAAATTGGGGCGATCGCTGAGTGTGCCAACATCGCCAACTGCGTCTATATTCAAGATCGATGCTGGCAGGCGCAGTCCGTGTCGGCGCTTTACAAATGCATCCATAAATGTGTTGGCTGCGTTGTAGTTTGACTGTTCGTGCTGCCCAGCGACTCCAGAGATGGATCCTAGAGCCACGAAAAAGTCATGGTCACCTCCCTGCAATAATGCGTTGTGCAAGTTCCAGGTGCCTTTGACCTTGGGATCGATGGAGCTTGTCCAATCTTCAAGCGCCATATCTGAAATCAATTGATCCTGACCTTCACATCAGTCTATTAGTAAACGATGAGGCGCTCGCATCGACTCATCTTAAGTATCATCGACGCCTGCACAACACCTTTGATAGGTGGTACGGCGATGGCAACCAGTTTCTCAACCACGCATGGGTCGGCCACATCCCCTGCGACTGCCCAACATGAGCATCCCATCGCGCGCAACTCATCCATGAAAATCGCATGCTCATTCTTCGTTCCCGCGGTCCGAGAGAGAAAAAACAAGTTTGAAGCCCCACTCTCCACCATGTAACGTGCCATAGCACGACCAATGCCTCCAAACCCGCCAACCAGCAGATACGAAGCTTCTTGCTCTAGTTGTAAAGTCTTCATTGGCCTAGTCAGGGGTAATGATTCCTTATCTTCCGGAAATTGAACAACGAGCTTTCCAATATGCTGGCCTTTCTGCATGGATCGGAAACATTCCTCGATATTGGTTGCAGCGAACGTAGTCATAGGGCTAATCGGTTTCACCAGGCCTCGTCGAAGGAGATCTTGCAGACGTGAAAATAACCTAAACCAGAGGTTCTTAGCATACCACTCTTGCACACGTATACGTAGATGACACTTACTTCATTGCTACCGCAGGCCGCACTTGGCAGACCTCTTCGAGCGAAAGGCAGCTATAAGTCCTGTTGTCCGCAAAAAGATTCATCTCCAGTTTGCCAGACTCGAGAACATCTCTTTTGCCAATTTCAATCATGCGGCCAAATTTTGCCACGCAGTTCCACGAGGCGTGCAACAGCTCTCCTGCTAGTGATTTCAGCACTACATCGACGCCACGACCAGAGGTCTGCTGCATAAGGTCATTGTAGAAAGAGGAGTCGCGTGAGTTGAATATGTGGTTCGGAGGGATCCCCCACTTCTGAACGAGATACTCGATTTTCGTTTCGCTGCCGACCCTGACGAAAATCTGGCGTATATAAAATGAGCGTCAGCCGAATATTACAACGACAATGCAAGAAGTTGTGTGTACCTTCGCGCCAATCATTTGCGCCAGCTGGATGGCAGCTATGCAAACAACAC
This sequence comes from Cercospora canescens BHU, assembly GCA_000347735.1. Taxonomy (NCBI): domain Eukaryota; kingdom Fungi; phylum Ascomycota; class Dothideomycetes; order Mycosphaerellales; family Mycosphaerellaceae; genus Cercospora; species Cercospora canescens. Next base: position 8,168 of record ANSM01003940.1, on the reverse strand, counting down.
CGCACCCTGAGTGTATCAACACGGACTATGGGCATCAATCGCTTACGCTAGCGACAATAGACAGCACAATCATGATGGTCTCACGTATTTGCTCCCCTCCCCTCTTTGTAGTTGGCCCGAGTCCATCAGACCATACCATGGCCGTCAGATAAATGCATGGCATGGTTGCCGCCTGCTCAAGTCCGATATCATCCGGAATCTTGCTGCACGCCGCCTCTGGACAGCGAACCCGGCTTCCGTACGCAGCTGTACAGCAGAACATGACACGATCTCCAGGTTCTGAGTCCACAACATCCGGTCCGACGCGTTCCACAACACCGGCTCCTTCGACACTAAGACCTTCTTCTGCGACATCAAGGGCGCCCGTGCAAATCAAGATATATTTGAAGTTAACGTCCACTGCTCTGACTCTTATTTGGACCGAGTTATTCTCGAATGGCCTGACTTTGCGGGTTGTCCAATACAGACTATTCACACGGCCTCGAATGCAACCTTCAGCACTTCACCGAGGTCTTTGTCCTCTATTTCGTCCCTATGGCGATGTGAGAGCGCCTTACGAACCGAAGTCCAGTGGAACCGTGGAATGTGAACACGTCCATTATACAATGCATATTCGTAGTCTGGATCCAGCACGCCTGCAACTCGTTCACTTTGGTCGTGATCCCGCCATATCTTTCCAAGCACTTGTCTAATCGCATCTCCAGCTCCAGGAGTGTTGTTATCGGGGAACTCCAGAGCGTATAAGCCAATTTGAAACTCCGTCCGGACAGTTCGCGCCGGCCCCATAACCATTGCGTAACTTGGGTCTGCACATGGACCTAGTTGACAGGGTTTGGTGAGCCACAAAAGCCTTTTTCTTACAGACTGGTATAGCTTTGTGAGTTCTTCAAATTGTAGTGGTGACATGTCTAAAAGTGCTGGTCCCCCCGGAGTTCGATTATTGACACCACTGTCCGTTCGGCCAGAGATTCTGCAGTCGCCTCTTCGAGAGTGAGGGTCGTGAGTTCTATTTCATAGTCCTGAAATACAGATGAGATCTTGTTCGTGGTCGGGTCGTTAGTATTCTTGCAGAGCAACGTAATGCCTTTCATATGAGACGCAGCGGCAGGGGTAGCTTTGGCCATAATGATGTTTTCTGTGTGTAAAGGTTGATGTTCGGGATGTAGGACCTCTACCTCTGATAGAACGGCCGCTTGTACCAATTTCTGCATTTCCAACCAGTTCACATTCGGGTGCTTCGGTTCCGACTGCGGCTCGTGATAGGGAACACCGTAGAAGATCAATCTCCCATCCGCTCGCAAGAGTTTTTTGATCATCGCCAAGTACGTTTCCATGTCGGTCGACGATGAATCCAAAGCTTTGGCGAGAATTAGATCATAAGAGCGTGGTACGGAATCATGTGACATCAAATCATACGATTGGTCGTATTGAAAATGCGAAACTCCTTCAAAATTCTTCAATTCCTCCTCTGCAGAGGCCAGAGAGGCCTCATATGGGTGGAAATTTGTGTAGGCCAAGTATGTGGTCCCGTTCTGTGCATTTGTCAATGAAGCGAGAATGCTTTCTGTCTTATCGTTTGATCCATCCCCCAACTCGAGTACGGAGAGCAATGGAGTAGCGTGCCCGAGCAGTTGGACAAGCTCAAAGATTGTTTGACTGGTATCGCAATGCGCGAGAAGTTGAGCCCCAGCAAGACTGGAGCAAGACTGGCATCAGGTAACAAAACTATCTCAGCTGCGGCGTGAGGATCTAGGTGCCGCTCTCGCAACAAATCGTCCATGAGAGAGAAAGACGCAGGCCTTCTACCTGGAGAACAAGATCCATGCCAGAGTATCCGGTAATTTCGCCCGGCTTTGGCCCTGTGTGTGTGACTTCTGCTTTCGCGCAGACTGTAATCGATTCCGAGGCCGATTGTATATATAGTACATCACACCTACTGGGTATGAATGTACGAAGATGAGGTCTTCTCATGATAACCCAACGATACCTCTACTGAGACTCAGATAGGCATTCGAATTGATTCGAAAGTCGTGATCATAGCACGTTTAGAGAGTGGCTCGCAGAAAGCTTCAGTGTCAACAGCCCGGACGGAACCCAGACTAGCAACGATCCGCTGGCCGCCTCCAAAGCAGCCAAACAGCTACACGACAAATTGCTCACAGCTTACCGCCACGTTCCTACGTCGGGTGTCGTTGTCGATACGGATGGTGGATACAAGTCATATCACATGGCTTCATGTATGCCAACCTTCTCGCCGTGTCCGCCATCAACCTTTTGAAGATCAAAGATGAACAAGGGACCAAATGGGATTGGCAAATCCCTGCGTTTGCTGAATTTGAGCTCGTGAAAGATCCAAATGCGAAGCACCACGGGCTCCTGCTGAAGATCTTGAAATTCGTGCTAGATCAAAGCCAAGTTATGCTTAAGGTACAGGCCAAAGGACTGGACCCAAAGAACTGGTTCAAGTGAGGGACTGCTTAGCCATAACGATGCATCAGTAGTAAACTTGTTGTCTTCGCATCCAGACGGATTCCTGCTTCTTTGCTATTCGCTCGTTTTGGAGTATAGATTCCGTCTAGAATATTTACAACTTCCATTTCGAAGTCCAAAATTTCCTACACTGCCGGTCAGCAAGTTCAGAGAGTTGGTCGATGTCCTCGTTGCAGTCCTGAAGCAATCAGAAGAATTTGAGAGATTCGCACAGATGAGCTCCACCGCGGAGCAGTCCGTCTGTTCCTACCCGCGAAAGACAAGCTCAAGAAAGACAAAATGGTACGCAGGTCCACGACACGTTCAAAATTAGTCACGGTGGAAAACTTCTTGAGATCGAAGACCTTGTTGGAAAGGACAATTCTCGGCCATGGGAGAACGTCCCTTTCGATGAAGAGTATTGTCATCCTCACAACGACTGGTGATGCATCACTGCAAAAGCCTAGTAGCACTTCATCTCGCTCCATGATGGCATAAACTCGCCTACTCACGCGCTGCTTTTGCCATGGAGCAGATATGCCAGAAAATCTCCCAGCTGCAATTTCACGATTAGTCGGTGGGAAACAATGTGGACGTCCATCTTTCGCCGCAATGTCTGCATATCACGTTTGATGATTCCACCGAATGCCATAATTGGATTTACAAGAACAGTACCCGTACGCACCGTGATGCAACCCGTCGAAGACATAATGGAGTCAGTCGGCTGCCCAGGAGACGAAACATCGATGGAGAAGGGTGAGAAGAAGGTCAAAGGCTTTCTGGGGAGGCGACGCAATGGAAATGAAGCTTTGCATCATTCATGAGATTGTGGAAAACAAACAAGGTCGCCGCAAGACCTGGGTATGTAGCTATCTTTCACGATCCTCCTATATCTTTGGAACATCCCACAGTCCATTGGAGTCAATGCGGTGCTGCTGACTAGTCAGTAAAATGTGATGAGGCGGAGACACTTCGTTTTGGACTGGAACGATAATGCCGATCGATCACAGCTCCTGTTCGCCACATTTACTCTCCGACTGGTAGCAAGCAATGCTCACCGCCAGTGTTGCGATGTTTCCATGGTAGGCTGCTTTCCACGTCACCACACAGCAGCAAGCTACCTGGCGTGTGCGTTGTTGTAATAGATGCCAGCAAGCAGCAAAAACGATTATTACAACGCACGTGCGTGCATGGGTCGATTTATTACGGTATCTCGTGTTAACCTGCGGTCAGGCAAATACACCAGCCTTCTCCATATCCCGATTCTGGTACCCCGCGCCAAGCAAAGACCCTCCAGCATTCATTCGAACAAGGTCCGAGATAGGAGACGCGAAGTTGAGTGACACGACTGGAAACGGTATTGGTGCGGCAAGCTCTCTTCACAATGACTAGTTGGCTCCCCAAAGTCCGCGTAGCTGGTAAGTCTAGACTCTGGACTCCCAATGATACAGCCAAAGATGCTAAGCAGCGCCCAATCCTCCAGCATGCAACGTCGCACCCGTCTTCCTCGACACAGCGAAAACCGTCCAAAAAACCATCTCCCTCATCCAAGAAGCCGCAAGAAATAAAGCCGATCTCGTCGTCTTCCCCGAAACCCACATTCCAGCTTTCCCGCTCTGGTCCGCCGTCTCAGCGCCCATCGACAACCACCACTTCTTCAAGAAACTCGCCTCAGAAAGCCTCCTCCTCAACGGCAAAGAACTCCGCTCCTTGCAACACACCTGCGCCACGAACAAAATCTACGCGCACATTGGCTTCAACGAGCGTTCGTCCGCGAGTGTAGGCTGTCTCTGGAATGCCTCGGTATTAATTTCCGACGAAGGCGAGATTTTGAATCACCATCGGAAGCTGGTCCCGACGTATTTTGAGAAATTGACGTGGGCGCCGGGGGATGGGGTGGGTCTGCACGTGGTGGATTCGGCGAGGATTGGGAAGGTGGGGAGTTTGATTTGTGGCGAGAATACGAATCCTCTGGCGAGGTGGAGTTTGATGGCGCAGGGGGAGCAGCTGCATATCAGTACTTGGCCTGCTGTGTGGCCGACCAGGAGGCCCCAGTCTACTGTTGCTGCGGCTGGCGCGGTGGAAGAAGGCGCGGGGAAACAGTATGATAATTTGGCGGCTAACCGGACCCGGACGGCGGCGCATTGCTTTGAAGCGAAGTGCTTTGGGGTTTTGTGTAGTGGGTACATGGACAGGGATATGAGAGATGCGATTGTGAAGTTTACACCTTCAGCGGGGGAGACTCTGGATTCGTTGACACAAGGTGCGAGCCTGTTTCTGGATCCTACTGGGGCGCAGGTCGGAGAGCAGGTGCAAGGGGAGGAGGGCATTGCTTACGCGGATCTGGACCTGAATGAGTGCATTGAGCCGAAGCAATTCCATGATGTAGTCGGAGGTTATCAGAGATTCGACGTTTTCGATTTGAAGGTGAACAGGGAGAGACTCGGCGCGGAGAGTACATTTGCTGGTGGCAAAGCGACAGCAGCTCAACCGCAGTGGAGTATAACTTCGTTGCCCAGAAGAATGGAAGATGAGAGTACTGGGACGGACGAGGGCCTTTCAAGACTCAAGACCGAATTGGATGGCATGAAGGACGAAGCGTTGCGATCTGCAGCGAAAGCAGGGAAATAGGTGCATCTTTCCTGTCGAAAACGAGCAGAATTCTGCACAGATTATTCAACCTGCTCCTGCAGGTCGAGCATTTGACATGTTGATAACCTGTCCTCCACCACTAGCAGCTTGCGGCAGCTTCCTCCATCCAGGCACCTCTGCGCTCGCCCTCTGCTTGATGACGCCCCAAGGGGCCGGGAACCCTGCAGCTACCACATTCCCCGTTTTCATGCCGAGCATCACAAGCTTGAGCTGCGCATGCACAACATTGCCGAGAACAAAGCCTTGATTAATCAGCGAAGACAGCTTGGATTCTACAAAAGTCGTTGACACAAGTGTACTGTCTTCGTCCTCATCTCCATGATCTGCTCCATCGAGATCGGGGTCCACGTATGCTTCCGCCTGTGGATTCTGTGAGAGCTTTTCCGCAAGGGCAAAGGCCTGCACGAGCTTATTGATGTCCACTAAAGTGTTGCCTGCGTGTTCTGGCCGGCCCTTGGCTCCGCTGATTCGCCACGTTCGAATGATTAGAGCGCGCCATACGTGTACTTCGCACCTATTCCGTAGTTGCAAAAGTACACGGAAGTGAAGCAGCCAGTCTGCTGAAGGCGATTCGTAGTCTAGGTGCTTTCGGAACAAAGCAAGGTTACCTGTTCGCATGGCATGCATGATGGGTCCAAAATGTTGTTGGAAGTGCAGTGCCTCGGGCCGTTGGAGCAGAGCTTGAGATGGAAAACGGCCGAGGATGAGATTGCATGTGGTGAGGTAGACCAGGATGTACCTTCGTTGCCTGACGCATGACGGATCTGTTGGGCTGAGATCGTAGGCGTGTTGTAAAGCTTCTTGCGCTCGGTAGAAGTGATTTGTCTGAAACAGGAATCTTCCCAAATAGTATAGATACGTGACTTGCTCGCTGCGCGGGTACGCTGAAAGAGGGGGTGACTGGTTCCCGATGTTGATGAAGATCATAGTCGCGTTGCGGGTCTTTCGGCATTGGAATAAGATCTTGAGGCAAATGTTCGCAATCTTGTAGATTCCTCGCTTCTTCCCGGTGGGCTTTCCATCTTTGCCAAGGCCAGATGTTCGGTCGTTGAGGCAGGTTGTGAAAGCTTTTCGTAACGTGTCCGCAGCTCGCTCCGGGAGTGTATCTCTCGGACCATCTCCATCGTCGTTTTCATTGCTGTCGGATTTGAGATGTGCTATCAGCTCTGGCTGTTTGTCAAGTCCGATGGCGAGTCGACAGACCAATTTGGCGCAGTTGACAACTGGTAGCAACATCAAGTGGCCGTATGCTGGATGCACCAGGGCGCTCTGAGCTTTCTCTTGCAAAGCGATGAGAGAGTTATAGGTCTCCAAATACCCATTCCGCTCAAGATCGACGTCCCGAAGGTAAGGGAGGTAGGTTGTGACAAAGGCGATGAAAGGTGTCCACGTTCCATTGCCACCAAAGCCGTCTCGAGCAGCTACTAGTAATTGGGTACACTTCTGTTCGAGTACGTCTTCATTACCGCTTGGAAAGGCTGTGCGTAATTCCTCGATCATCTTTCTGTGATCGTCCGGGAATGGAGGTTCGAAGGTCAGAATGCTTGTGAGTTGTGCTTCGTTCTGCACCTGCACGTAGCCGTTGATAGCTGCCAGACACTGGCCGAGCATTGGAGTCATCGCCACCTGTGGCGCCATGATAGGCCACGCGTTCTGAGAGTCCTGGACCTGCGTGCGAGGAGCGTGGATCTTGCGACGGAAGTCTGGACTTGCTAGGGGCGTGGTGCGAGGAGCCGCGAAGTACTGCAGTAATGTACGCGGCACCCAGTGCTGCACCTCGTTCAGCACCTCCGTAAGAGTCTTGCCAAAACTGTCTTGAAACCGGTCCCTGGCTTCCTCGAGTAGTGAGGCAATGTCGTGATTCTCGAGTTCGTGTTGAAATGAGGCGCGAACCAGCAAAGGCGCAGTGAGTTCCAGATAATCATTCAGCCATTGCGCAGTGAATAATATATCAGCTGATTTATTCTCACACACGCCCTTGCGCTCTAATTCCAACGCGCCTTTGGAGAAGGACTTCCTGTGCTGTGAGAAAGTCAGTTGTTCCAGATTGAGCGTGAAGTGTAAGGTCAGAGCGAAAGTGAATTGAGACGCACCGGAAAGGGCTCCGTCCCATCCTGATTGGGTTGCGGCCACGAGGCTTCACCCCAGGCCATCTTGAAGCAACACGGCATGTACACAGCAGGAGGATGAGAAGTGCAGTTGCTGAGAACAGTGCAAACGCACATCGGCGCCACACCGAATGCGCGGAGCAGTCCTTTGTTCTATTGTCTTATTGTTGAGCAGCCACGGTCTTCACCAGGCCGTGCTGTGGCGCGGTTCTGAGAGATATGTTTGACGAGACGGTCTGGATAATTTGTCGGTTGCTCTTTTCCGTAAGTAATCTACATAGAGGAAAACCCATCCACACAAACTTGGGTATTCTCAAGGAACAGAAATAAGACACAGCAATCTTGCCTATAACCCCTGGAAAGTAGAAAGACACATCGAACTTCCGAAGACGCCCGCTCCTTCCTCCACTGTTCATTGCCTAGTTCTCGACGGCGCGAGTTACGGACCTGCGACGGAACAGTGCGACCATTGGTGTTGCAGAAGTTCTCGCATCTAGATCGACCGCGAGCGTGCGATTTGAGTCGAGCACTAGCGATGCGCTGACTGTGTCCGTCTATCCGAGAGCGGAAGACCGGCCGTGGGTTTTTGACGCGAGGTATGTGGTTTTCTCGGGTGCGGTGATGTAGCAAACTGTTGCTGCGGTGATATATGTGACAAAGCAATCGTAGACAGCAGGACGTTATTCATCAATGCAAGAAGGATCCGAAAAAGATCGCTCTCAGAAGTGCTGATTGGGGATCACATCGCCTGGCCGGGAACTGGCTTCCTCATTGGCACTTGGGAGCCTGTCGATGGTGATGTAGGGCCATTCGATCGTGCTGTCATTGGTCTCTGTTCACTTGGGGATGGCGAACGAGCAGATTGGGGTGTTAGCGGGCGGGGCTGCATTGCGCCCGGTGGACCCATCGGGCCGCGTGGTGGGCCTTGAGGAGGCGGAC
>ANSM01003939.1:0-11697 GCA_000347735.1 Cercospora canescens BHU | reverse complement strand
CACCCCCGGACGACGCCGAGCCCGCCAGTTACCATTTGCCATTGTCAGGCCGGCCGCCATCCTGCTGCTGATCATTGCCTTCCTGCGCGGTGCGCGTGTAAAGACCATTACTGACTCGAGCCATGCAGTGGGAGCAATACGAGCGCGAGCTCGCGAAACGAGGCTGGCAAATGTCAGCCAGCACTCGTCCAACCGCCGCGAGGCAGGATACTACCTTGCCAGGCCACCTCCGTGAGGACGTCACAAGTATTCCCGTCACTCCCACGGTGAGCAACGAGGCCTATGTGCCCCCGAGCACAGGTTCCGCCATCACTCGCGATCCGCCAAAGCATGTTCTCGAAGCCATTGGCGCCGCTGGGCAGCAAGAATACTTTTCCGACCGGCCGGGATTGTCGACCGCATCATCTTCCGTCGAACGAGCAAAGAATGGAGAGGAGCTTCTCCGTCGCCTGAGTCTCACCGCACCAATGTCGACGACCGACTACGACAGCATTGATCCACGCAACGCTCACCCTAATTTGGGCTTGAGTGGCAACATCATCAGCGCAACGTTTGCAGTTCCTTACAAGGTCGGCTACACCACTTCAGGAGAATGGGTCAGTCGCATCGTCGCAATTCGTGCTCAGACTATGACTGACGCGAAAGCAGGAACTCAACCCGAGGAGAGGGACATCCGCTCTTTTCGATTCGTTTGCATGGCTCGCATCTGAAAAGTCTCCCTGGAAGCACACACTTGTCGGCTGGACTGGAGAAATAGATCGAGTCATTCGCCGTAGAGACGACGATCATTCTGCCGGAACGAACGGGATCACCTCGATGGATTCGATCCCGCTCAGCAAGCAATCCGCTCCAATACCCGTCAACAAAGGCGAGAAGTCTCCGCAGCCAACAGAAGTCTCGGAACTGCACGTACCACTGGCAGATAGACGAAAGCTCGAGAGGAAGCTTGCGGCAGAATCTGGCGGCCACGTGTCCCCTGTCTGGCTCTGGGACGACATCAACAGCGACGAAGTCGCGACCTTCCGGAACCAAGCTCGTTGGAGACGATACGCGGAGCACGAGCTGTTCACATTGTTTCACTACAAACAGAATGAACCTAGTGATGGTCGAGCTCTCCGGAAAACCTGGGCCGACTATTGCCTGCTCAACAAGACATTCGCGGACCACATTGTCAGCATGTACACCCCTGGCGACATCATCATGATCCACGACTATCACCTCCTACTTCTTCCTAGCTTACTGAGGCAACGCTTACCAAACGTCTACATCGGCTTCTTCCTGCACGTCCCGTTCCCAAGTAGTGAATACTACCGGTGCTTGACTCGTCGCAAGGAGGTACTCGAGGGCGTTCTGGGATCCAACATGATTGGCTTCCAGGCATACAGTTACGCTCGCCACTTCTCGTCCTGCTGCACGCGCATCCTTTCATTTGCATCTTCATCTGCCGGCGTGGACGCATACGGAGCACATGTACCAGTGGACGTGTTTCCCATCGGTATCAATGCAGAGGCTACGATCAAGGCTGCGTTCGAGTCTCCCGGGGTGGAAACGAAAATGCAATCACTTCGTGAACAGTATCACGGAAAGCAGATCATTGTCGGCCGTGACCGTCTCGATACAGTCCGAGGCGTCGCACAGAAGCTTCAAGCATTCGAGATATTCCTGGAGCGGCACCCGGATATGCACGACAAGGTGGTTCTCATCCAAGTCACGAGCCCCACTAGCATTGAGGATCGCGACGACAAGGGTGACAAGACCGCCAACAAGATCTCGGAGTTGGTGGCCAGGATCAACGGAACGTACGGATCTTTGAGCTTCACGCCAGTGCAGCACTATCCCCAATATCTGTCAGAGGAGGAGTACTTCGCGCTACTTCGAATCGCAGATCTCGGCTTGATCACGAGTGTCCGCGATGGAATGAATACGACCGCTCTCGAATACGTTGCCTGCCAGCGCGACAATCACGGCCCTCTGATCATTTCCGAGTTCTCTGGTACGGCTGGCAGTCTGGCGGACGCCATTCACATCAACCCATGGGATCTTGGAGGCACGGCCGACGAGATCTACGCCGCATTGCAGATGGGTGAAGTGGAGCGAAAGAAGCAACATCAACTGCTATACCAGCATGTGACGACGAATACAGTGCAGTACTGGACCTCAAGCTATATCAAGCGTCTTCTGACGAATCTGGCTTCCTACGATCAATCGTTCGCCACTCCCGTTTTGGACCGCGCAAAGCTGTTGCAGCGCTATCGCAATTCATCAAGACGCCTGTTCATGTTTGACTACGACGGTACTCTGACTCCGATCGTCAACGACCCGAACGCGGCGATCCCATCAGATCGAGTCATTCGATCGCTGAAGACGCTTGCTTCGGACCCGAGGAATCAGGTCTGGATCATCAGCGGCCGCGACCAGGCCTTCCTAGACGAATGGATGGGACACATCTCCGAACTTGGTCTATCTGCTGAGCATGGATCGTTCATGCGACCGCCGAACTCGAGCGATTGGGAGAACTTGACCGAAACGCTGGACATGTCGTGGCAAGATGAAGTCATGCGCGTCTTTACCCACTACTCAGAACAGACACAGGGAAGCTTCATCGAGCGCAAGAAGATTGCACTGACCTGGCACTACCGGCGTGCCGATCCGGAGCTTGGAGCATACCAGGCTCGGGAGTGCCAAAAGTATCTGGAACGCACAGTGGCAAAGAAGTGGGAGGTCGAAGTCATGACGGGAAAAGCGAATTTGGAAGTGCGGCCTCGTTTCGTCAACAAGGGTGAAATCGCGAAGCGTCTCGTTGCAGAGTATGGCGAGGAAGTTCACAAGGCTCCGGACTTTGTCTTTTGTGCTGGCGACGACTTCACCGATGAAGGTACGTTATCGCGGTGCACGCAGGTGGATTGAGCCATACTGACCTCATGACAGATATGTTTCGCACACTCGGCCAGTCTAAACTGCCGCAGGATCATCGTTTCGCGGTTACCGTCGGCGCAAAGACAAAGCAGACGCTCGCATCATGGCATCTGCTCGAGCCCTCGGACATCATCTCATGTATTGCATTGCTGAACGGCAGCGCCGACGGCGGCAACGTGGGTGCTGTCGCTGCGCTCGACGGGACAGTCCCAGACTCGAGGCCTGTGCTATAGTAAATGGGTTACAGGTGTTGACCGGCGGGGTTCCTAGCAAGGCGTCTGCGGGAGGCATACCATCGAGCGCAAAGTGCTTGCGTGAACTGGAGGGTTTCGGTGCTGTAATGGCAGTGCCCAGGTTGAGCTCAGAGGAATAGAGCATGGTCGGGGAGCGCAATGTGTGCATGATTCTGTAGCTCCATCGTGAGGTTGATTGTTGTGATTTGCCAAGACTCCGTAGATCTGCCCCGTCTCGGGGCTCCGGCACCGCAGTTCAAGATCATCACCAGAGTACTATCAGGAGCTACATACTTGATACATCCACAACTTCCGCCATCTCCATGCAATGCAATCGACCGGCACTGCGCGCCGTCTGCCGTGCAAACAATGCCTACGATCCTTCGCGAGCTCTTCGCTCTGCCTTCAGATCCGCCACGTCACGAAAAGACCATGAGGATCGCGTCCCGTCTGCATGGGAGCCGACAGAATGGGAAGACCTGATAGCCATTGGGCGGCAACAGGAGACTGCAGATAAAGAAGACGCAGGGGCCACTGTTGATCACGGCGTCTCGCCAACAGCGTTCGCCGAACCCAGAGAGAAGAGATCAAATCGTGAAGGGATGCAAAAACGTAGGCACCGCAAAAACATACCAGCAAATGGCATTCAAACAGCAGACACCCCATCGTCCACACCTCGGCGTCCTGTGGAACAGCTATTGTACCAGCACGTGCCTCCAAAGGGACAAGAAGGTCGTGTATCATCCTCAGTCATGTCTACCCGATGGGCGTGGAACCCACACGTGGATGGGAAAGTTTCCATCGGGGCGGAGAATTGGCAGGATGACATAGGAAGACTTATTACGTTCAATCGAAAGCTTTTCCAGGACAAAGAATACGAACAGAATCTGTCTCGTCGGGAGCAATCGATAGTGAGAGCTTCAATGGACTACGCGCCAAGAGTCATCTTGCCTCGCGCGCCCTCTGTGCAGGAACCGGCGTTACCTGCCGCTCCATGGGAGTCGCATGCAGAAGAAAGGAAGGACCCGAGTGCTCGTGGCTTGGCTAATGCAGAGCACAAGCTCGAGGAAACAATTGCCCGCTTTGTCGATTATATGCAGCCCACTCCACTCGAACGCTTTGCACGAAGAGCGGCTGCTGAGGAAGTTATGTCTTTCATCAGAACAACATTGCGCCAGCACGGACACCTTCAGATTGACGCTGAGCTTCAGGGCTCCGAGAAGACTGGGTTGGCGATGCCGAACTCGGACATCGACATTCGGATCTGGGAGCAGCAAGCTTCAGCTCAGCCGAACAATTATCTGAGAGGCAGAAGAATGCTACAATCCTTGCATGACATTGGGCGAGGCTTGCGCAAAGATCGTGAACGCTACGGGCTGGTGACGATTCGGGCAGGTATCCATCCCATCATCAATTTTCTGCACCGACCTTCTGGCCTCGAGTTCCAGATTGTGGCAAGCTTGCCTTCAGACCAACAAGAGAGTGTGATCTCAAAGTACCTTTCCGAGATTCGTCATCTGCGCGCTCTGTTTACTCTCGTTCGTACCTTTTTCGACGTCAGAGGCCTTCTGCAGGTGTACAATGGAGGTATTGGCTCATACGGCTGCTTCGTCATGCTCATACCTCCGATCTTGCGCGCAACTTCGAAGTATCAAGGGTCGATATCTCAAGGGGTTGTCAGGCAATTGCGCATCTTCCTCGCATTTTACAATCCATGGAAGACGATCGATCCCACGAAGCGCGGAGTGTCTTGCTCTTCACGCCAGATCTTTAAAAAGCATGACGACGATGCTGGAGTTCGCAAGTTTGCAAAATTCGCTGATCGAAGGGGAGACCCTGTGCGAGCTGGACAATGGTGGATATGCCAACGTCATAAGTATCAGCATTATTTGCTCGCACTGCAGGATCCAGCAAAGCCCAAAAATGATTTGGGTCGCCGCACGCATGCGATCAAGCACATCATAGCCACGATGCTCAAAGCTCGGGAAGATCTCAAGTCGTGGGAAAGAAATGCGGCAAGCGACTCGGGGGAAGCACATGAGTCTCTACTTGAGAAGCTTGTTGGGCGTCCGGATCTCCTGTACCGTGAGCAGCGGCAGTTGTTATCAGAATACGGACGAGCTGTCATGGAAAGTAAACATCCTTCTCCCTTGACGGAAGAAGCCGAAACGATCACAGAAAGTCACGACGACCACGAAAATCAAATCAACATAGGAGCGCCTGAAAGTCTGATCATCAGGAAATACAAGATGCGTAAATAGCATAAGTGATGTAGTATGATGCTTAGGTAGCTGGAAGTGAGTTGCTCCCAGGTGACGGCACGCAATAAGATATTGGATCGATCAAGATACCGTGAAGTTTTATGTCGCACCACGATTCCACAATTTGTGTCTCAGCCACAGTGGTTGACCACGGATAGACCAGTCGTGAAACTCCATCTCAAGCCTTTCTCTCCCAACGCCTGTCTTGTGTTGGTCATGATCTCGAGGCTCACGGCACTCGACACCCACCAACAGACTTCTCGGCATCAACACCTGCAATGATGGCTCTGATTCCCGCCACCCATTCCGCGGAGCACCTGCACGCCATTGTGGACATGGGCTCGAATGGCATTCGATTCAGTATTTCAAGCCTGCAGCCACCAACGCAACGGATCATGCCCACTTTATTTCAGCATCGGGTGGGCATCTCACTCTACGATGCACAATACTCGCAGGCCGGCGAGCGGGTCCCCATAGACGACAAAACGATCAAGGCTGTCACCGCAGCTTTCAAGCAGTTCCAGCGCACCTGCGAAGATTTCGGCGTGCCGGAGCAGAACATTACAGTACTGGCGACCGAAGCTACTCGCACTGCGATCAATTCCGAAGACTTTCGCGCGGAGATCAAGAAGGAAGTCGGGTGGGATGTGAGGATGCTTGCGAAGGAAGAGGAAGGCAGGGTGGGTGCCCTGGGCGTGGCGTCCTCTTTACCTTCGCTGAGCGGACTCGTCATGGATTTGGGAGGCGGGAGCACGCAGCTGAGTTGGATTGTGAAGAATGGTGCCAGTGATGGAGTTCGACTGCCGCCTACTGGAGCTGTCAGTATGCCCTATGGTGCAGCCGCGATGTCGAGGCGGCTTGCCGAAGCCGAGCGAAGTGGAACTACTGCAAAATTAAAAGAAGAAGTCTACAGTGCGGTGAAGACTGCTTATAAGACCTTGCAAGTGCCGGAAGAGCTCGAAAGAGCCGCTACGGGAGCGGGAGGTTTCACTTTGTATCTTTCGGGTGGCGGATTCCGAGGCTGGGGCTATGTGCTAATGGGCCAGCATCGTGTCCAGCCTTATCCAATCCCAGTCATCAATGGCTTCAAAGTCAGCAGGAATGCTTTTCTGGAAATCGATCAAGTCAAAGCGGCTGCCGCAGATTCACTTGAGCATACTGGAGAAGGCGAACTATTCAGAATCTCAGAACGAAGAGCTGGGCAAGTACCAGCAGTAGCATTCCTTGTCAATGTCCTCGCGGAAGCATTGCCCCAAGTCAAGGAGGTCCGATTCTGCCAAGGTGGTGTTCGGGAAGGTCATCTATTCTCATCCCTCCACACAGAAATCAAGGCAGAGCTGCCTCTAGTTGTGGCTACACGGCCATTTGCCAAACCAGAATCATCGAAGACTCTAGTAGCTATCCTTGAATCAGCGTTTCCCCAAGGATCGACATCAGGCGCTACAGATGACTCAAAGAGCATCTTCATCCCCGATTTGCTCGAAGCATTCGCAAATCTGATCTATTACCACTCCAGCCATTCTAAAGACTTACAGGCTTCAGCAGCGCTCCGTAGCACCACAGCAGGCGTCCTCGCCAGCGTGCATGGTATCACGCACGAAGCCCGAACTCTCATCGCACTGCTATTATGTGCAAGGTGGGGAGGAAGTATACCTCCCAGTGACGAGCCCTTCAAAAGAAACCTTGAACAGCTGATTGAATCACCCTGGACACTATGGTGGATCAATTATCTCGGCGCAGTGGCTTCCTTGATCGCAAGCATCTACCCCGCAGGCCCACCGGCAGGACAAGAACGACTCCGGCTCCAAGCTGTGTGGGACAGGGATGAGAGACAGCGCTCACTTTTGCTATTGCAAGTAGGAATAACCGGCGAAGTGGATGAAGAGGTCGTCCGCCATGAGGCAAACGAGGTGGAGAAGGTAGGGAAGCGTAAGCGTTGGATCGGTGGACGGGATGGTATCGGGCATCGGTTATCGGTTGAGATCTATCATGTAGGATCTTGATGGTTTCAACACCCTCTGTAGCCTGCATGCTATTCGCGTGGCATGTGCATCCAAGTGATGGGAATAACAAATCGCTCACGCAACCTCCTATCACGCCTTGATTATGAAGCGGCAATTGAAAACCGCTGACATGCCGAGATAATGTCGGCCATTAGAGTGCCTGAATTTAATTTCATAGATAATTTTGTGGTTCGCGCGAGTGAGAGATGCTTCTCCCGGTAGGGCGCCTCGGTGAGCACATGACAATATGCACACTGCAGACTGATCACAGTACTTGTAGTCTCAGACTGTCGCTCGGGTCGGCTGTAGACAGCTTCCAGTACGAATGAAGGAAAGACTCGTTCGCTGTGGTGCTGCTCGGAAGAGAATTGAACGGGATCTGCCTTCTCATTCGAAGAGTCGAAGTGAAGATATAGCAGACCGCATGCAAGATTGAGTCGCATGCATCGCGGTCAGAGTTCTATGTGAGGATGTTAGTTCACCACAAAGCCGACCAACCAAATGCCGAAAGCACGACCAGCAGAAGCCGATGTATCGCCTGCTATATTACACAACCGCTTATGAAGATTAGTTCACGCTGCCCCGCTTGGAAAAGTCTTGGAGCTCCCACTTGTGATGGAAAGAGGATGCCGCGACCTCCAAGTCACACAGATGGCAGTCAGATCCCGTCAGAAGCCGATTCCCCATGGCACGAGGAGTTCGCGTGCCGATCTGCCAAGAATTGCGGAGTGTGAAGAGCCATGCGCAGATCAGTGATGTGATGCGGTGTTGGAGTGGCGGGTGTCGACTTCATCTACCGCTCGCGCCTCCCATCGCCTCCAGACCGGTCCCAAAAGCCGGACATTCAGGAGTCTGCTATATAGTCTTCCTCGAAGCACCGTCAACCGGGATCCATCATCCCAGCTTCGACTGACAACATGGCTGATACCAAGACTGCCGTCGACATGGTCGAGGACCACGAGCCACGAAAGGGTAGCATCACCGTGAATCCAGATGCTGCTCTACACGGAGATAGAGCACTGGCGATGATTGGTGATGAAAGAGTCAGACTGACAGAAGAGGACGTATGTTTTGTGATGGCCTCACTCTTGCACACGAGCAAAGCTGATATGGATGCATAGAACAAACGTATACGCCGCAAGACCAACAAAGTGATCTTGACTATCCTTATCTGGGTGTACTTCTTGCAAATTGTGCGCTGCGGTTCAAATCTCCGAGCTAGAACAACATACTGACCAGTCATTGTTTCTAGTTGGACAAATCTGTACTTGGCTACGGAGCAACGTTCGGCATGAAAGAATCCACCGGCCTGGTGGGCAATCAATATTCTCTGGTCGGCAGCATCGCACCCATTGCACAACTGGCCTGGCAGCCATTCTCGTCATATCTGATCGTCCGAGTTCCTCACCGGATCCTCATGCCTGCATTGGTCCTGGGCTGGGGTATCGCACAGACGTGCATGGCTTTCGCGTTCAACTACCACGGATTGCTCGCCGCACGCTTCTTCTTGGGACTGTTCGAGGGTGGATGTTTGCCGCTCTTCAGCATCATCACATCGCAGTGGTATCGCAGAGCTGAGCAACCGATCATCGTTGCTGCCTGGTACAGCACCAATGGTCTTGCCACCATTGCTGCCAGTGCACTGAGCTTCGGTCTCGGACATATCAACTCTTCTGTGCTGGAAAGCTGGCAGATCATATTCTTATTCGTGGGACTGGTAACAGTCATCACTGCGCCTTTTGTTTATTGGAAGCTCGACAATGATATTCCCTCGGCACGATTCCTGACAGAGGAGGAGAAACCGC
This sequence comes from Cercospora canescens BHU, assembly GCA_000347735.1. Classification (NCBI taxonomy): domain Eukaryota; kingdom Fungi; phylum Ascomycota; class Dothideomycetes; order Mycosphaerellales; family Mycosphaerellaceae; genus Cercospora; species Cercospora canescens. Next base: position 2,479 of record ANSM01003939.1, on the reverse strand, counting down.
AAGCGATTGAGCGACTGAGAGCCAATCAGACTGGCACTGGTAGCCGCGAGTTCAAGTGGAATCATATCAGAGAGCTGGCCCTCGATACGAAGACGTATCTCTGGATCGCCTTATCCTTGCTCCTTAATGTCGGTGCATCTGTCACGAACACCTTCGGCCCACTCATCATCAGCGGCTTCGGATACAACAAGTTCATCACTTCACTGCTGAACATGCCATTTGGCGCTTTGCAGTTCATCATGATCCTCTTCGCTTCATGGGCTGCGCAGAAGTTCAAGATTAAGTCGATCATCCTGGTCGCACTTGTCTTACCGGTTGTCGCTGGTCTGGCCATGCTTTACACGATCTCCCACACGGACTCGAATCAGGGAGCGCTCATGGCAGGCTACTATCTGCTGGCCTTCTTGTTCAGTGGCAACCCACTAATCGTCTCCTGGGTAGTGGGTAACACTGCTGGCACAACCAAAAAGAGCGCTGTCATGTCAGTATACAACGCTGCTTCCAGCGCAGGGAACATTATTGGACCTCTATTATTCAACTCTCAGGACGCTCCAACGTATCGCCCAGGTCTAAGGGCTGTTCTCGGCATTTTTGTGGCCCTCGCAGCTTGCGTGGTGCTGCAGGGTGCCAATCTGATGTTCTTGAACAAGCTCCAAGAGCGCAAGCGAGTCCAGAATGGCAAGCCAGCTAAGATCAAAGATCTTAGCATGTCAGATGAATACCAGGATGTAGATGATTCCGCCGATTCCGAAGCAGGAGGGCAGCACGCTAGGATAGGAGACCAGGCGTTCCTCGATTTGACAGATTTGAAGAACGACGAATTTGTATACATTTATTGAAGCATATGTCAGAAAGGAGCGCAAATAGCACTTTGGCAATGAAACACCTAATCATGACTCGTTCAGTGGGAAAGCCAACAGCAAACCCGCAAGCGCAGCTTTTCACTCTCACATGTCATGACGGAAACACCCACAGCTCTGTAACCGAGGCAGCGGAATCTTCGTCATCACACGTAAAGCTCTCATCTGCTGAAACACTCGGCCCGCCAAGTCGGCACAAGCTCGTCCTTTCACGGCATCACGGCAAGGAAGTAGGATTCCGGACCCGATTTTCTCGGATGCACTCGAAATGCAAGAAGCGAACGAAACGGGGTTGTAATTCGTCAGGACAGCTCTTGAGTGGAAGAAACACCTTGTCAACCTAGTGGGAGTCTGCATTGGTCGGCATTGGCGGAAATATAGACTCGGGCAATCCAGGCATTGTGCTGGTTGACTGCTGTATGCTACTGCGGTACGCCACAAGGAGGATCGGGTTCCGCGCCAGCGGGCTGCTCGGAGGAGCGGGCGATGTTTCGTGTTTCTCGAGAGTAGGGCGGCACTGTAGTACAACGGATTCTGCGCATCTGGGCGGAGAGTACAGCGGCTCCCGTTTGTCTTCCCCCTGTACCGAATCGACCATGTGATGCGGGAGCGCATTGCGCTGTGGGTGGAATCAAGCACGGGATTAACATGGCACGCTTGCTGTTCCAAACCGATCTCAAGCTCTGTACGTCTGTGATTTGAGTGCAATAGAGGTATCTCCCAATGCCTTGACGCCTCGCTGAAAGCACATTCCGATGTTTTTGAGTCCCAATTCGTGATTAAAAATGTCCAAGCGTGACCCCTGACACCATGCTGGCCACGGCACCAGTGCACGTCGCCTAAGGATCTCTGCCCCCCATGACCTTCGCCGCTTGCACAGCTTGCATCTTGTTCTGCCACGCAGCCGCAGGCTGAAATTTCTTGACTGTTCTAGCCTCCTCCAAGCTGTAGCCTGGGATGCGAATCCCGTACTTGCGCTCGAGGACAATCTGGATGTCGCGAATGTCAAGCGTCTGGTTGGGCCGCATCTTTGCCAGCTTGCAAGCGTCTCCCAGCACGCTGTCTGTGAAGTCGTCGGCGAGCTCGAGCATGACTTCCTCCACCTCGGGACTCAGCACATTGGACGATTCGCTATCTGAGGCTGCCGGTGCGGCTCCAGTGACTTGCCGCACAAGCTCATCGAGCTTGCGCTTGCTCAGCACACGATCGCCTTCGCCTTCCAGTGTGAATGGTGGCGGGCGCTGTATGCCAGGTTGCTGCATCATTCCAGCGTTGTTGTACGTTGGGCGCGCAGGCGGGCCAGGCACGGGTTGCTGTGTCTGTGGTCCAAGCTGAAGGGTCTTCGGGATGGGGAATTTGGTGTTGGCGCTGCTTTGCTGCGTGGTCTGGAGATTCGGATAGGTCGGTGTGTTTTGCTGCGACGTATTGTTTGGTTGCGTGCTAAATGGGAGCCCATTTGGCATTTGAGGAGCCTGCGGTCCTTGCTGTTGCGGCTGGTTTTCGCGATGATAGGACTCGGCAGCAGACGCCATGGCAGCTTGATGAGTGAGAGGCTGCGGCCGATTGCCATTCTGCGCCGCATTGTTGGGCATCCCGCTCTGCGGCGCGGCAGGCTGCTG
>ANSM01003923.1:0-11261 GCA_000347735.1 Cercospora canescens BHU | reverse complement strand
CTTGCGCCGTCCCGACCGCGGCCGCAGAGACTTTTTGCAACCTCACTTCCGCCGCTCCCTGCGCTGCGAAAGCCGGCGCGAGCTTGCAGCATGGCCGCTGGACGTTCTCTCAAATCGCTCGTCAGCCGGCGGAGACGCGGGGATGAAGACGGCGAGGACGATGAGGGGCCAGTCATGGTGGAGGATTCGCAAAGCGAGGGCTCGGTGTTGACCGACCTCGACGATGACGAGGCAGATGCGAGCAGCATGGCGCAATCAAGCGCGGTGGAGGGAGGGGTGGATCCGGCGCAAGGCGAGGTCGTCAAGGCAGCAGCGAAGAAGAAGGCAAGGAAGCGCCCTGCAAAGAAACAGAGCAAAGACACGGACTCCGCCGCGGTGGTTGACCCGCAGCCTCAGTCGCAGTCCGCGTTCAAGCCCGCAGCAGACACCGAAGCGATGTTGAATGGGTTAAATGTTGGTGGTCAGGCTGGCGAAGAGGTCGTTGACTTTGAGAGCGTTGGTCGCAACGGGAATGGCAGCACGAAAAACACGGTTTCGGCACCTGTCATTGTATCCACGGACAGGAGGACAGATTCGCCGGCCAATCGTCAAAGGCGCGAGCACGAAGAGTACAAGAAGAGGCGTGACGCGGACCCATCATTCATACCAAATCGGGGCAATTTCTTCATGCACGATACGAGAGCCAGCTTTGGGCAAGGCAACCTCCCATTTCGAGGTGCGTGGGCAGGGAGAGGTCGTGGGAGAGGCGCAAGCAACGCACCAGGGCCTTTTCCGGCGGGCAACCACGTGTTCCAGCAGAACGAAAAGGTGGCCGAAGGCCCATGGAAGCACGACCTGCATGATACCATCAACGAAGAGCCGAGCACGATGAAGCAGAGCGAGCTCTTGAGTGACCAAGCAGAATCCGCGCGCATTTTCCCCAAGGCTGGAACGTATCAGAGCAATCACAATGGCCCCCATGCCAAAATCTCGTTCTCCAGCACTACCTTGGTCGGCAAAGTTCAGATCCGTGTCTATCTTCCAAACATGAAAGCACCAATCACCTTCTCCGAGGTGCCATGGAAACAATATACGCGTCTGCCGGATCATCGACCGCCTCTTCGACGTGACAAACCCGTGCGCATCTCAATACCGGAGCACGTGCAGCGCTACATTTTCCCGTCGCCCGAGCGGTCATTCATTTTCATTCCACGTCAAATGAGACCAAATCAACGTGGCTATGGTGGCGACAGATACCAACGCAGTATCGGTGGCGTAGGCTATTCCAGCAGGAGGACCAGCATGTACGGCGGAAGCGTCTACGCTGGGAGCATTGCCCCTAGCCGCCGGTCCTCCTTCGCCAGTGTTGCACGAGAAAATGCCTTTTCTCCTGTCGGGTCGTATGTGGGAATGCCGCCGACTCGACCGGTCGTTAGACTTCCTCATGGCTCGCAGTCGCACTTCTCGGCCGCGAGTACGCCATTGGGCCCTCTTTCTGGCCACCACACCCCCACTGGCGTCCACATGCATACGTTTCCTCCGCCGGCTCAGCCACAATTCCAAGGAACTCCTACGACGACGGTACACCAACCGAGACCCCAGAAGGCCATCTCAGTCACCGGGATCGAGTCTCCTGCCATGCTCTCGCAAGCTAATGGCCCATCGGAGCAGCAGCCTTTTGCCAATCAGCTGCCTGCACATATGCATGAACCGCCGCCGTTGCCGCCGCCTTACTTTTCGCCGCGACAGCAATTCTCTTACCCGCAGCAGCACTCGGGCACTCCGCTTTCTGGCATTCCGGAACAAGCTATGCATGCTCCCCCATTCCAACCCATGATGCCTTATGCGTCGGCGCCGTACTACGCGCCATATCCACCTCAACAGCAAGGCTACTACTACCCCCCTGCTCCCAATGGATACAACTCTATGCCAATGTACATGCCACCACAGCAAAACTACGGCATGTCGCCTCCTTCCGCTCCACAGCTTCCGCCTGAACAATCCACACCGCAACAACCTGCTGCGCAACCACAGGCGAGTGAACAGCAATCGGCCTCATCCGGAATGGTGGCTCATGAGAGCAACGGCATGGTATTCTACATGCCCGCGTCCGAAGCACCTAGTCAAGCACAGGGGGAGAGCTATCAACCTGCAGAAGGTTTCGTCCCTTCGTACGCGATGCCGGGCTTGCCACCTCCGACCCCTGCTCCAGAGTCAACGTATTACTACCCTCCTCAGATGCCAATGCCAAACTACTACCCTCCTCAAGCCCAGCAATAGGAAGCGCAAGATGCATGGTGCGGATTGTTCGCATCAGCGGATCCTGAGCAACCATGATGACCTCCTGGTTCAGCAACTCGATTTTGTCCCTTTTTATTGATATTCTGTGATTTGTCGGCCTATCAGGCGCTGTTTGGGAACTAGCAAGCATGGCGTTTTGTGTCAGTATGGCCGGCGTTGAACAACGGAAAAGATGGTTTCTGAGTTCCGACTAAGGAGATATCACTCACCGTTTGCGAGAGGGAAATTTTTTCCTTTTCTTCGCTGCCGCCGAGGAGAGGAAAAAGAACAAATAAGTGGAGGATATGGTTATTGCGCTGGAGGGAGCTTTCCGCATGGGGTGATGGTTGGTCGTTGTTGTAGCTTGGTGTTGGCCGTCGCAGACGTTCAACGCTTCTTTGTACTTGGTCCATAGAATCTCGTGAAACGGTGGTCGACTGTCTCCTAAAGTGAAGACTAGCAACATTCTTCTTCTTTTCTTCAAATGCTCCGAGCTCTAGAAGCTGTGCGCTGCCGTTTCAGCAGTTTTGCCACATGGTAGAGTGCGCCAGCAGACATATATCATTTCTTGTGGAAGGAAGTGTGGTCTCCTAATCAGTTCTGACTCGTCGTGCGCACATCGGTGCAGTGGACTGTGTACATGTAACAAAACGATGGGCGATTCTTGAACAGCAAACAGCGTCGCAACGAGGCAGCGACAGCGGGGCAGAATCGAGTGATCCCAATAGCGACCGTTTGATGTGTCTGCTCGCTGGCTTGAACGTGGATCTGATGTTGCCTTACCGCCTTATCGCGCCGACCTACCTCCTAGCGTGTTTATCGGATAGTCCGAGTGAATGGGACATGACTAATTCGCGCATGAACACGATCATGTCGAGTCTACAACTCGAATAGCACGGGACATTCTTTCGCCTCTTTCTCGCAGCTTCCAGGCGTGCTTATTATACAGTGGTCCAGCGTGTGGTCGCTAGCTTTGTGCCACAACCGGTCAAGCTGGCGCTCGTGATCGACTCCACTTTCCGCCCCAGATTCACATCCTCGCATCAGCTCTGGCTGCCTGCACGCCTCGCCTCTCTCCTCTCTCCGTCACCGACACACCTCTGACTCTCACCCGACAACCACCTTTTCCACCTTTGACATCGAGCGGAGCAGGTTCTCCCTCTCTCCCGCCTGACTCCCGCTTTCCATCTGCTGCTCATCGCTGCTTCGAGTTGGAGCTCGGCCGGCGCCTGCGAGCAAACGTCATCACCGCCCTCCCGACCACAGCTCCCATCATCCGCACGCTCCGACCACGACAACACCTACATCCACGCCGCCGACATGGCATCAACACACAACAGCAGCGCTGTGTCGCAAGACACGCTCATCACTATCAAGATCAGCGTCAACGAGCAGCTCAAGAAGCTGAAGCTGCCATTGCGTGATCTGGGCGCCTCCGTGCTGCCGGACAAGGTATGCTCTCACCCACCCCCACCCGGTGCAACACGGGCGGCCTCATCATGAAGCTGAATAAAGCCGACGTGGCCATCGAGCTTCGTGCGACATGCTGACGGGACGTGTCCATAGCTTCGCCATGTGCTCGATATCAAGGCCGAGCAGGATGTTGTGCTCGAGCGCTTCTCCGACTCCGCCGGCGGATACATCACCCTCGATCAGAGCAACCCACAAGTCTTCAAGACCCTCATTCGCGCAGCCAAGGCCAAGGGAAAGCTGCGGCTCAAGGCGACCGTGAGTCCGCTTGCCGTTTCACAAGAAAAGGAAGCAATCGAGGTCAAGGTGGCCTCGAAGCAGATGAACCCAGTCATTGTGCTTAGCCCAATGCACCCGAGGGAGACATTGAGCAACGTCCGCTCACAATCAAGCCAGGCTCCACCCTCACGCGAGTCCGTCTCCTTGGACCGGCGTTCCATAGGCAGCGGCATCTTCCAGTTTCGCGATGCCTTGAACAGTCAACAGACGCTTGTGGGCAATGAGGCTCCGGTGCCGCGACCATTCCTCGACCAGTCCACTTTTGGCACATTGGCAGCCCCGGCTGTTCCTCAGACGCTGCCTCTTCGCCCACGCGAGTCCGTCGATTTGTCCAAGCGATGTCCTCGTGACGAGTACTCTGTTTACTGCAACGTATGTGGCGTTGCCACACCAGACCTTCACTACCACTGCAGTATCTGTGATGATGGTGACTATGACCTCTGCCAGTCGTGCGTGGACAATGGCAATCTCTGCCCAGGAGAAGGCCATTGGTTGATCAAGCGCTTCTCAAAGAACGGCGAATATGTCAACAGCACCACGACACGCCTGCCCACAGGAGAATCCAACGCTGCGCCAGAGGTCGTGGTCGAGCAAAAGAAAGAGATGCCAGGTACTTTCACAGACGACATTAAGGCGATTGGTGCTGAGACGCGCATGCCAACTCGCACCTGCAACAATTGCGTGATCGTGCTTCCAGAACGCGAATTTGTCACTTGCGTTGTGTGCGATGACTTCGATCTCTGCATCCAGTGTCATGCTGCTGATAAGCACGGCCACCACCCAGCTCACGCCTTTGAAGCATCGACCGGGGAGACTGTGTTGCCTCCGGCATCTCAGACCAAGCTGGCCCCGGGCCGCAACGTTCGCCACAACGCCATCTGCGATGGTTGCGACAAGACCATCTATGGCGTCCGCCACAAGTGCCTGAATTGTCCAGATTGGGACTACTGCAACGATTGCATCGCCACTGCATCGCTCAAGCACCCATCCCACCGCTTTGCAGCACTTTACCAGCCCATCGCGGACCAGAGCCCAAATATGGTACGCCACTTTGGCATTTACTGCGATGGACCTCTATGCAGCAAGAAGCAAGAGCCATCGTTCATCATCGGTGTCCGCTACAAGTGCACCATCTGCCACGACACGGATTTCTGTGCATCTTGTGAAGCTCTCCCCGGAAATCACCATAACCGCACTCACCCACTCATTAAGCTGAAGACCCCCGTCCGCCACGTGACGGTTTCTACAGAGAACGAGAATCAAGGTGGCCAGGTCCGTGTCCTGGGAGATCGCAACGCTGGTCCGCTCAATGCTCCAGTCACCGCACCATCGCCAGTTCAGACTGTTGCAGAAATTAAGCCTACTGAGGTCAAGAAGGAGGCGGAGCCAATCATGATCCCCGTCAAGAAGTATGAGGCCCCTGTTGCAGCTCCGCTGATTCAGCCCAAGTCGGAGACCCCATTGTCCGTGCTAGATGCACGCTTTGTGCGCGACACCATCGCTGATGGTACGGTCGTTGAGCCCGAGACCCGCTTCACCCAAATCTGGACCATGAGGAACCCAGGTCCTTTCGCTTGGCCAAGTGGTTGCAGCGTGCGCTACGTGGGTGGTGATAACATGCTGAATGTCGATAACAGCCACCCGGCTTCTGTTGCCGCCATCAACGAAGCCACCGAGAGCAACGTCGTTGGCCGCGAGGTTGCTGTGGGAGAGGAGGTCGCATTCAAGGTTGTCATGAAAGCTCCTGTTCGCGAAGGCAAGAGCATCAGCTACTGGCGCGTCAAGGCTGCTGATGGAACTCCCTTTGGCAACCGCTTGTGGTGCGACATCGAGGTCAAGAAGGCGGAGCAAAAGGTGGTACCTGCCCCACACATGGCGCCAATTATTCCACGCATGCCCATTCGTCAATGCGGCACTCGCGCTACCGTACCGCTGTCCCTTCGCGGACATCCACCAATGCCATCAGAGCAGCCGCCCGCGTTTAGCACCATGGACGGTATGAATCTGTCAGCTCGTCTTGCCGCTATGCGCGAGCAGCAGAAGCAACGTCGCGAGCAGATGTTGGCCACCCTCAATGCTCAGCGTGAGCAGTTTGCCTCTCAAGGCTGGAAGCGTGAGGATATGCCAGGCTGGGCTGGTAACAACAACTCCCCAATGGGCAAAGATGCTTTACGACAACGTGTCGCCCACATCAAGGCGAACATCCAGAAGACTCGCGAAGAGCGTGAGAGACTGCAAGCCGAGCACGCGAAGTTCGAGGCCGCTGCCGCCGAGAAGAAGGCAGAGGAGCAGACTGCAAAAGTGAAGCAGCTTGTTCAAGACATCACCAAGCAAGCTGAGGCGGAAGCCGAGCTCGAGCGCAGCCAGATGGTCTTCCCTAAGCTCGACAAGGAGAGCCCAGCTAGCAGCACGTACGAGTCGGCCACCAGCAGCTCACACAAGAGCAAGGCAGCGTACGTTGAGAATGAGGATGGCGAGGTTCAGCGCTCTGCTACTCCAGCTCAGACTCAGGCTTCGGCCCCAGTTCCTGTCGTCTCTTCGCCTTCTTTCGCAGGAGACGATTTTGTCGACCTCGACGATGAGCTGGAGGTTCTCAGTGCCAACGACGAGGATAGCGAGGATGATGGCTTCTTGACCGACGAAGAGTACGACATCCTCGATGCATCTGACCACGAGACTGTTGCTTCTCGCTGAGTAAATGTTCCGACCTCTGCGCAGATTGGCGAATCACGAACACACAAGAAATGAAGACGAGCAGAAGTCTCCTTGCGCTCTCTTCCGAGCAGAAATTGATACGTAAACTGTTTCATGGGCTGGGATTCAGAACGGGATCGGACATGGCGTAGGTGGCGAAACGGTGATGGGGTTGGATACAGTACTCTTGCTCCGGCGTGCTACTACGTGCTTGTACTCTAATAGGACAGTAACGATTCTCATACGACGTGTTTTACAATTCTCGTCTCATATCCTGTCACAAATGCACATCGTGACAAACGTCAAGCACAAAGTTCCGTTCCCAATACCACTTTCTGCCTTTTGGCGTATCAAGCGAAGTGTGTCCACAATGGTACGAGGTAGATCTAACATGCCCTAACACTTTGATGCAACATTACGCACTTGTACCTGGAAATGCGGCGGTCGCGGCAGGACTTGATACTCGCATGTACCGCATCTAATGTACTCTCGCAACAGGGCCTTTGCACTCTCACAACCAGGCTGGCATCGAGGTTCCGGCACCATTAGCGATGGTGTACGGGGGAGCAACCCGGGAATCGACTAAGCGCAGCCGCGACATCTTAAACTACATCTTGACGAGGCACGACAAGAGTAAGGTACGGAAATGATTGAGAGAATTGACAAGGTTTCACGCCATGATGTGCAGTCATGTGCATACCACCTCAGTTGCGCTGGGAATACCGCGTTGCTGCAAGGGGACGTGCAAGATCGACGACATGCAGTTTGGTTGCTGCAGCTTGCGAATTGTCAGGCGGACGATGTCGTGGTCGCTGCTGTCCTGATTATGCACTAGACTCATTGGGGTGATTATCACAAGACGGCATGCTCTAATGCTCACTCGTAGCATGTGACTACAACTGAAGCGGCAAGAACAATCCGCGGTCATAGTTACTTGGTAAAGAACGCAGTCGTTTCTTGAGGTCGACCTTCTGCCTTCTTGATCTAAAGGGTAGGTGCGTGATATGGGTGGGTTTGCGTCCCAGCCCTTCCTTCCAATCCAGAACATTCCTTCTCTTCTCCGACCGACAACAAACATGAAGTTGACATTTGTGGCTTTGGCCACCCTCTTGGCCTCCACTTTGGCCGCTGGGGGAGATCCGAGGAAATTGAATAGGAAAGAAGGACCGCATCACTTGGCCAGACGAGTCCCACATGTTGGTTCCCCCGAGTATCAGAAGTCTAATGCGTCTTGGACGCAGATCATCGAGCAGACTGTAGCAGTCGAGAAGTTCGTCGTCAATGGCACGGCTATGCCAGAAGTCGACTTCGATATCGGCGAATCGTACGCTGGTCTGCTGCCCATTGGTCCTGGGCAGAACGTCAGCGAGCTGTATTTCTGGTTCTTTCCCTCCTCGAATCCGGATGCCGGCGACGAAATTCTGATCTGGTTGAATGGTGGCCCGGGATGCTCATCGCTGGAAGGATTGCTTCAAGAGAATGGTCCGTTCTTGTGGCAGTATGGTACTTTCAAGCCGGTCAAGAATCCGTATACGTGGATCAATCTTACGAATGTCATCTGGGTTGACCAGCCCGCCGGAACGGGGTTTAGCGAACAGAACGGCACGCCGCCCGCTCAGGATGAGATTGAGGTCGCTAAGCAATTGTCAGTTTTCATCATCCGAAGATGATGCCTTTTTGATCTGCAATCGCATGTTGATGCTGATAACGCTTTAGCTTGGGGTTTTGGAAGAACTTCGTAGACACATTCGGTTTGAACAATCGCAAAGTCTTCATCACAGGCGAGAGCTACGCAGGATACTACTTGCCCTACATCGCTGACGCCATGCACAACGACACCGACAGAGAGTATTACAACGTTGAAGGCATCATGATTTATGACCCCGTCCTCACCGATGCTGCTGTGCACAACGACATTCCCGCCGTGCCGTTTGTGGATCAGTGGAGCGGCCTCTTCAATTTGAACCAGAGTTTCATGAACGACCTGCACAGACGCCACGAGTCCTGCGGATACCAAAAGTTCAGGGAGGAGGCATTCGTATTCCCGCCAAAAGGTCCGCTGCCCAACCTTCCATATGTTGACCAAAAAATTGGCAGCTGCGGGCTTGCTGTGGACGTAGCAGATGCAGTGCTGTTGGTCAATCCATGCTGGAATATTTACCACGTAGCCACCACCTGCCCACTTCTCTGGGACGTTCTTGGGTTTCCCGGCACCTTCGGCTACGTCCCCAAAGGCGCAGACATCTATTTCAATCGCCAAGATGTGAAACAAGCGATCAATGCCCCTCAGCGCGAGTGGTTGGAATGCGTGGACACCGTCTTGACAACGGACAACAGTCTGCCCTGGGCACAGAGTGTCCTTCCGCGCGTGATCGAGAAGAACAAGCGAACGATCGTCGCTCATGGCGAGCTCGACTTCATCGTGCTCAAGAATGGCAGCATCATCGCCATGCAAAATATGACATGGAATGGCGCGCAAGGATTCTCCAAGGGCCCCGGAGAATGGAACAAGTTTTTTGTTCCATATCACACCGAGCCGAGCTCGAGTAGTTTGGCCGGCGCCGGCTACTTTGGATCATGGTATACGGAGCGCGGATTGACTTTTGTGACAATCGATCTCGGTGGCCATATGGTGCCGCAGTATACTCCGGCAGCGGCGTACCGGCACGTCGAGTTTTTGTTGGGAAGAATCTCAAATTTGGGCGAGATCAGTGATTTTACGACGCAGAAAGGGGATTGGGGGAACGATGATTGCGACTATGAGGTATTTGTGAGGTATATCTGGAGCATTTTGTATGTTGTATCCTAGAGGCGGTTCGCGCGGCGAAGATGCCCCACTCTGTTTCACGCGTCACGAAACGCGAAATTGACACGAGCTTCAACTTCCGCTTCTTTCACGGCGCCACTTCTTAGTATGGAGGGAAGACGCGCCGCTCTTGCTCTTTGAGCAGAATTCAATCAGCTCTTGTTCGACTTGAAATGATCATGCGACATCAGATCTACTTCAGTAGACCAGTATTGCACGACCACGGGTGACACCATGCCGCCAACGGTAAGCTCATCGTTACTGGTGTGACTGGTTACATGCTCATGCTGGGCGCAAGACACCATCACCGTATCGGTTTCTGCCGGGCCGTAGGCACAAATCCCCAACGAAAGACGGCAAGAAGACTCCAAGCCTGGGAATTGAACGAGGGGACGGCTTCGAAGTCACATCACATAGACCTGCATCGAAGGCCAGCCAGTTTACCACAAAGCCTCCAGCGAATAGGAGAGGAGATGGCTTTGACATTGCAACTCCTAAAGCCAAGTCAAATTCAAGTCAGTTCGCGCCGACTGCTCGATTCATTCTTGGACGACCAGCGGCATCTCCAGCTTCCAGTAACAAGCTCTCGACGCAACCAGACTTGGCACAAGCGCTCAGGATACCTGCAAAAGCTGCAGACGAGGTCGAGGATGTAGTTTCGCAAGAACGACAGGACGACGAGGAGATGCTGGATCGTGAGGAGGGCGCTGCAGTTCCGACTATCGAAGGAGGTCACGAGCCACCACAATGGATTCGGGCTCTGCCTCACTCCCCGAAACGTCGCAGATTAGACGATTTATCCGCCCGTTTCCATGCTGCATCGAATACCCCAGCAAGATCTGCGATGTTCAAGCATCCGACCACAGCGGCATCGGCTCTGCGTGCCGGGCCTCAACAGTTCTCTCGTGCATCAAGCATTGCTAGCTCGCGAGCTGACGACAGCACAGCTCCTCGAAGACCTGCTTTCCTGCGATCCTCTCTCGCTCCGCCGGAGCAGTTCTTCGAGCCAGTGCCCGAAGCTTTCTCCCCGCATCGACGGGGCGAAAAGTACGTGCCGGGTGGCATGGCGGCCACGTTACAGCAGTGGGTCGTTGAAGCAGGCCAAGCTGCAGCACATAGCAGGCGAGGTCAAGGGTATCTCCAAGGCGAAAGTTATGTACATCGCATCAAGGTTGCGTCTGCTGCTGGTCACGGGCCGATTTTGGTAGAGGGAAGGCATCAGGATGAGAGCGAAGCTCGAGTGTTACTGATCATGGATGGCAAGCGGGCTTCGCACAGTGTGTTTCCGGACAGCATAGTCGGGATCCGAGCGCCGTGTTGGGAGGTGGAGCTGGATGGAAGCAGCTGGATCGTGGGAGTGGATTGGAAGACGTTGGCGTGAGGCTGAGCCATTGTACGAGGTGTGGTGCAGGCAGGCATCCAGGATATCATCATCTCAATTTGCAGACGGGGGGGGGGAGCAAGTTCTCGCAAGGATGTTCCAGGCAGGCAGTTCAGGAACCGAGTTTCCTGCGCATTGCATTGCGTAAACAATGCCAAGCCTCGTTGCAAATAGACTGAAATCGATCTGACGGCGCGCCCGAGACACGAATGATGCTCTAGAAGGCGTGCACACCTTCCACGGAGGTCCGAAGGAGAATTTGCCCATGGCCGGCAAGACATGTGTCGCAGTAGCGTGGCACAGGCGGATTGAGAATGACAGATGATGGACAGACGGCTGGGCCCGCGGGCTGCTGCAGGGGTGGAGAAGCTC
>ANSM01003917.1:0-18178 GCA_000347735.1 Cercospora canescens BHU | reverse complement strand
AGAGGCGCACCCCCAGCCTGCGAGGTCGCGCCGGAGCAGCGATGAAGTTTGGTCAGCAGCTGCCGCGCCAGCAGGTCCCAGAATGGGCGTCGGCATACATCGACTACAAGGCGCTGAAGAAGTTGATCAAGGCCGCCCAGGCGAGCGAGGGCACCAACGGAGAGCCGGATCTGGCTGGTATACGGTGAGAGTGCTTGTGGCCGCCGACAGATAGCCTAACCGTGTGGCAGAGTTCTTCTTCACGCTTGATCGCCAGTTGGAGGACATTGACACTTTCTACAATCGCAAATATGCCGAGATTTCGCGCCGCCTCCGCCTGCTGTACGACCGCTACGGCATGGCTTCGAAACTCAAGGACGGCATGGAGAAGGAGGACGTTCAGGACCTGACAAGCACCTTGCTCGAGCTCCGCGCCCAGGGTCGCAATCTGCGCTGGTACGGGAACATCAACCGGACAGCCTTCGTGAAAATTACAAAGAAGTTGGACAAGAAGATCGAGTCGTCGAGACATCAATCGCGCTATCTGTCCACAAAGGTCGACCCCAAGGCTTTTGCGACCAACAACAAATTGGAGATGGACTTGCGCAGCATCAATGACTGGCTGTTGGCGTTGACCACGATCAAAGTGGTTGATGACGATGGTTCAGTCGCCTCGGGCAGCTCGGGTTCGATCCATCGCATGGGCTCGAGAGCGTCGCTGAAGATCTCCACCGCTGCTCTCGATGCAATGGAGCATGCCATCTCCCAAGATGACACCACTGAGCTGTTTGGCTTGATCGCTACGCACCTGCCCAATGTGGCCAATGATATGTTGAAAGGCCTGTACCTCGACTTACTGCAACGAGCAATCTCGCACAAGTCATTCCAGTGCATCAAGTCAATTCTGAGTAAGGTACCTTCGATCGATGCCGATGATGATATGAACAAGCGCAATTGCCTGCACCGAATTGTCATCACCACAGGCCGCACACGCATTTCCCAGGTCGCGGGAGGATTCCAAGAGATTGTCAAGAATTCCAACTTCATCAATCCAGCGGAACCGCCCACGCGTTTGCCCGGACAGATCAAAGTTGAAGAGCGAGATCCCGACCAGGAGCCCTTCAAGGACGACACTGCGGAGCGCCTTTTGGCCTTCATCCTCGATCATCTGAGCCAGAAACAAAGGAAGGCAGTGTTGTCCAAGGACACATATGGTCGGACACCACTGCACTATGCTGCCCAGTATGGTCTTGTGTTCGCGACGCAGCTTCTTATGAAGCATCTCCAGGATTGGCATCTATTCGAAGTCTCAAACGGCATCGACTCGGAAGAATGGCAGGATGACGAGGGATATGCGCCTTTGCACCTGGCCGTAATCGGCGGACACTACCGGACAACGAAAGCACTTCTCATGGCCGATGATTGGAACGAGCATACAGACGCCCCGCTGACGAACAAACATGTTGAGAAGAGCGGCGTCTCATTGGCGTTGGCAACGAAAGCCAATTATCACAAGATCGTGAAGCTGTTGGTGGATGCCGGTGTGGATGTCAATTATCAGAATGAGCAAGGCGACACAGCGCTACACATAGCTGCTAGGAATGGCCATGAGGAGTGCGCAAATGCTCTCCTTACTGCGTCTGCCGGAGAACACTGCACAAAGATCGAATTGCCTGACAGAGACTTTGGCTGGACACCACTGCACATTGCAAGTGTGAACGGCCATCTGAGTATTGTCAAGCTGCTTCTCGAGAAAGGCGCCGATCCCAACAAGAAAGACTATTCTGGCTGGAGACCCATCGAACACGCTGCTCTGCGGGGCCATATTGACATTGCTCGCTATCTGCATCCGCTAAGTCCGACACCGGCTCTCGACGCCAGCCCGGAACTGAAGGCTCAGGTTTCAGGTTCTCCCCCGAAAGGTGCCACCACTTTGGCAGAGCGGCGTTCAAACGGAGTGCCCAAGGAAGACGCAAAAGCGCGGATCCCGGAGCCTGTGAAATCCTTTGGACATCGATACCTCACAGACGAGTCGATGATTCTTGTCAGTCTGGGCACGCTCGACGAGAAAAAAGATATCAAGCCAATCAGCCTCGAGGATATTGCCATTGCAGATGCACACGCTACCCAACTGGACACTGCATTGACTCTGGTGGTCACAGCCCAGGGCGCCACAGGTGAGCCTGCTTTGATTGACCTTCCCATCCAGGAGGAGATCAGCACCACCCCAATTGTATTCAAAGCCAAGGATCCATCGAAGGTGAAGCTCTTCTTCGATCTTGTGCCTACGTATGCCGGGTCGACCGAGAAGCGTATCGCGCGTGCTGCAGCTCTTCTTTCCAGCATTAAGCCTGGCGTCGGGTCCAAGCGTGTCACTCTGCAGACCGATCTGAGTGTTCCGTTACTGGCAGGGCAAGACTTTGATGTCATCGGTTCGGTCAATTTCAACTTCCTCATCATATCGCCATTCCAGCATCCAAACCTCAATATCAGTGAGGAGAAGACATATTGGACCAAGTCATCTACAATGGTCATCGGTCACCGTGGCCTGGGCAAGAACGTATCCGCAAAGACTTCTTTACAACTGGGCGAGAACACAATTCAGTCATTCATCACTGCAGCCAATCTGGGAGCGTCGTATGTCGAGTTCGATGTCCAAATGACCAAGGATCACGTTCCGGTGATCTACCACGACTTCATCGTTAGCGAAACTGGCGCGGATGTGCCTGTACATACTTTGACTCTTGAGCAATTTCTGGCTTTGAGCGACACGCCAAAGCCGTCGCGACCCGCCTCGCCGCCACCTGTGAACGGCCGGAACGAGCGCAATGGAGATGTAGACATCCGGCGTGTGCAACGCTCTTATTCAGTTGGAGCGCCGTTCATCGAGGATAAAGCAAACGATAGGCTGAAGCACACGCGCGATTTCAAAGTCAAAGGCTTCAAAGGCAACCGTCGTGGGGACGTGATTCAATCACAATTCACAACGCTTGAGGAAATGTTCCGTACACTGCCAGAAGAAGTTGGCTTCAACATCGAAATGAAGTATCCCATGCTGTTTGAATCTGTGGAGGAAGAGATGGACACGTACGCCGTCGAGCTCAACCTGTTCGTCGACACAGTGCTGAGGATGGTCTACGACCGCCGCAAGAAGCGCAACATCGTCTTCAGTTCCTTCCATCCGGATATTTGCTTGCTGTTGACATTTAAGCAACCTTCGATACCAGTGCTTTTCCTCACCGATGCCGGAGTTTCGCCAGTCGGCGATATCAGAGCATCTTCACTACAAGAGGCGATCCGCTTCGCCTCTCGCTGGAACCTCCTCGGCATTGTCAGCGCGGCTGATCCCTTCGTGCTCTGCCCCAGTCTCATCAGCGTCGTGCAATCTTCAGGTTTGGTCTGCGTCAGCTACGGCACTGCAAACAACGACCCGACACACAGCAATCTGCAAGCCGATTGGGGCATTGACGCCGTCATTGTCGATAGCGTGGCTCGTGTACGAAAGGGTCTGACGGAGAAGGTCACCAATGGTGCTGAAGTCGCTTCCAGGAAAGCGCAGGTTAACGGTGTGAGTGAATTGACCAAGGAGATTCAAATCGGACTGGCCGTGACCGCAAATCACGAGCCGAGACCGAATTCGACGCACTAGAAGTGCTACGACCAAAGAGGGAGAGATATGAGGAGATATTGGTTTGATGGCGCGTTTGTATGAATGTGAAAAGAGAGAAAAACAGAATTTCAGTTTTGGGAAGAGAAGATCAGTGAGCTGCTCGCTGCTCCTTCTGCAGGCCACAGAGATGAGGCGCGCACGGAGGATTTCCATGTGTATACCTCCTATTCAACATGCGCCAGTCATGTTTGATTGCAGGTTCGAAGGAGCTCGGCCGAAGTGCTCAGTGCGAGCTTGTCCGAGTGGACCGGGCTTGTCTGGCGTTGGCAAGGCGGTTGGTTGCTTGTTTGAAACGGATTGAGTATTGTTATTTCTTTTTGGAAATGTCAGGAGCTGGAGGTGCTCGCGTTTTCTTCTCGAAGAGGGACGCTTGAGCTTCGGATCGATATATGTTGGGTCATCAAGCATGAATTGAGTTCAACGACGAGTGTCGAGCGGAAAAGAAGAGAAGAAGAGATAGATGAATAGAAATTTGCGTTCGTGGCTGGTGGTTGATGGTCATGACAGCTATTTCCTGGAAGAGTCTTCCGTTTTCTTTGTGCGTGCATGCACTCGCAGGGTATCTCCATGCGCAGGTCTTAGTCTCGTCATATGGGATTGATGAGCGGTCAAGCGACGCATGGATTCAGGTGTGGTACTGATCGCGGCCTGATTCATCAGCTACATGTACGAAGTCACTCGGCGCTCTACTATCAATGTAAACTGTTATTCCTCTGCTGTACAATACATACAAAGATCACGATCCGCATACACGCCAGCAAGGTGTATGTATGTACACGATCGATCGTCAAATCAGAAGCGAGGGAACAGCCACAAAGGATGCAGACCGATCCTACTCCTCTACAGCATTCCACTTCTTTTCAAGCTCAGCAACACTGGTCACGGTCGTCACACGAGTGGCATCCTCTTTGCGAACTCTTGCTTCTGGACGAATGATCTTGAGCAGTGGTTGTACACGTTGTCTGCGTCCGAGACCTACGCGATGTATGACTTTGGCGTTCTTCTTGATTGGTGAGTGACTACCTGGTCCGGGTTTTACATCTGGCACGGGTGTCGTGTGCTTTATCGATGTCTCTGTAGCGGGTTTCTCGATGGAACGTGCTGGGCTCGTCTCTTTGCTTCCAGCACCGGACCTTCTGGCAGCGGTACTGACATTGGCGTCCTTTGGCTGGAGTATCGCGTTCGGTGTAGCTTTTGCTGAAACGGAACTCTCCTTCTCCTTTGCAGGCCGCCCGGGCCGCTTCTTCTTTGGCTGTGCATTGGGCTGTTGGCTGTCGTCTTCCAGCCCAGACTCTACCTCGGAGTCTTCTAAGATGGTATTGGTGGTCTTTTTGGGTCGACCACGACCATTCTTGTTTGCAGCCTTGGAAGTGCTCTCCAGCTCGTCTTGCGCTTCCAACTCGTCCGTATCTTTCAGGACCGCGGCAGAAGATCTTCGTTTTGCGGACTTCTTGGGCTGCGGGAAAATTTCGTGCTCCTCCGTATCTCGTGACTCAGTAGAATTTCGCTTTTCTATTGACTTGGGGGGCTGTTGGTCCTCAATAGCGAACTCCTCGTCCTCAAACCCCGCGAGCACTCTGTTCGACGCTTCATGCTTGGCAGCTGTCTCAGCCTTTGAGGGTCGCCCTCGCTTCTGGGGCGCAGGCTTTTTGGCCGGCTGCTCCTTCGCAAGCTCGTCCTCATCATCGTCGATTTGCACGATGGTGCGTCTTTTCCGCTTGTTCGACTGTGTGGAGTCGGAGAATTCCTTGAAAGTCGCCAGCCTGTCCGCCTGCTGTTGGCTCAGACTGGGCGAACGTAAAGCCGAATGATCTTCAAAAATGGTCGTCTGACTCCTACGTGGCGCCTTTCTGGAAGCTGACGCGGGGAGTGATGGCGGCAGCATTTTGGGTGGCGACATTGTATCGGAACGCTGCGTATCTGACATGACTTTCGGAGAGCGCGGCCTATCCTTGAGGCTCACTGGTGGACTGAGCGGCGATGCGATAGGTCTCTGCGGATCGCGCTGTACGTCACGCCGTGGCGTGGTGGGTGTAGTCTGGTCGGATTCTTTGTCCTTTCCTTTCCACGCAGCCTGTTCCATATCGCGCAGACTATTTGCGATTGCGAGGACCAGGTCTGCGTCTTCATCCCATCTACCGTGCCTTCTAGTCTTGGGCACTTCCGCGGAAGATCCATGCTCATTAGCTTGTTGCCGCTTGCTGGTCTTCACATTTGCCTTCGTAAGCGGTGCTGGCGATTTGTCGTCCAGATCATGCGGACTTCCATCGTGGAGAGTCTTGCGTCGTTTCTTCGCTGCCTTCTCGGGCACAATAGAGTAGTCAATAGGCTCCTCGATTGCAGTAGCCCTCCGTCGGCTTGGTCTCGGCTTGTAGAGTTCCTTCGGAAGCCCAATCGCACGATCGTCAGAGTTCAATGGCTCGAAATCAGCTTTTGGATCATCAATAGCTTGCTCATCTAACAATTTGCGCTTTCGGCCCCACGCAAACTTTGACACATCAGTCATTGCTTCAGAGGCTGAGATTTCAGCTGGCGGTATGATGACCATAGGACTTGATTTGGGGGGTGGCCTCGGCTTGTGATGCCAATGCTGCACTTGCGGCGAACCGTCTCCCTTTTCGTTATGCTGTTCTCCTTCAGAAACAGGGATTGACATTGGTCCTCCTGTCATTTGTTTCGGGTTTTGTACAACATCAGTGTCTTCTTGCATGGGGTGGACTTGCGGTTCAGCGGGCACATCGCCTTGTGGCCGTCTCAAGTGCTCGTCCTGCTGTGAGTTGTGAAAGCTTCGGGTGTCGTCGTGACTGCCTGCGGGCGCGGAGGTGGCATTTGACGGCTGTTTCCCGTCTGGGTCCAGCGTGGGCGTTTGTGTCTGCTTCTCAGACGTGGACCATGCTACAAATGGGCTCGACTGTTGTGGCTGCGACTCATTGGACAGCTTCTGAATCGAAGCACGAGACCCCTCAGCAGGCTCCCGCGCCAACTCGACCATCCGCCGTATGGAGGACTCATTGTCAGCGATTGTGGTTCCGGTATCGGGAAACAAAGCGCGTGGATCGTGATGCTGGAAGTCCTGCAAGAGCGTGCCGGACGGCAGCCGGTCTGTGGGCTTAGCAGCATCAGAGCCCTGCAAGAAAGCAGCAGATAAGGATTCCTGTGATGCTCTCTCATCATTGCAATAGGCTTGGAAAACTTCATCGGGTACGGGATGCGAGGAACGCTGGCTCTTGTTGCTACCCTTGCCGTAGGTAGTCGGCGTTCGCTTCACGGCCGAAGATGGTCTGGTAGCGGCACTACCCTCAATACCAGTGTGCCGTCTGCTCAGTTTCGGCTTTGCAGAAGACGCCGGGACATCCTTCATCCTGGGCCCGTCAGCCGTAAGGCTGAAGAAGCCTCGCGTGGTATCTGCAATCTGTCGACTGATCTCGCCTGTTGCTGTAAGTGTCATGTCATACAGCAGATGCGGAGCTGCACTGACCGGTGGACAAGCTGCTGTTATCAGTGTCGCCGGCTCCTTGTGAACCAGATAATATCTGATTCGCAAGGGCTACGGCTTGGCCGAAACTGCGATTGCTGCTGTGACTCCGTTGACTGGGCTCGTCATCTTCCACCAACACCTCCTCCTCGTCCTCGGAGTCGCAAATTGCTAGGGCCATGTTCTATGACATCGCAATTGCCACCGACGCGACTTGGACGCGACTTGGTGCCTGATTTCCGGACTGCCCCAGGGAAGCAGAAGTGATCCCGTGCAAACAGGTCGTGATGAGAGTGCGACCGTACGAAGACCACCACGAAGATTAGTAGGTCCGAATGGAACTGCTCAATGCGATTGCATTGATCCAAGTCGTCGCATCTGTAAACACCTGATGTCGAGTCTGCCCCGCGAGGCATGTCTTGGCAGACGCGCTTTCCCCAAGCGTCCCCAGCCATTGGCAGGAATCCTCTGGTGTCCATCAACATTCTTACCCAACTCGACCACGACTTCTTCGTGGAAATACGACCTGACCTCACGACTTAAATGACAAGCGGCCGAATTCGCTTTCCAAACCTTCCCGTATCTGGTCCACCGAAGCTCGCTTCCACCCTCACGCATGCATCACGTCCACTTCTCCGAATATATCAGCAGCACATACCCTCCCCACAGTCCCCTCGTGTCTCACCGTCCCGATCTGTGAGGCCGAAAAGCTTCCTCAGTGAAAGACAACTGTTTTCGGACAGCGCCGCCTCGGCCCGCGAACCACTCGGTGTGCTTGACAGCGACAAACATCGTTGGACTCCGCGGTCAGAGCGCGTGTCGGGTGTACACCAGGAACGACTTAACCCTAAGCGAATTCCTCGGTTCACAAGAGTATCGCGGACCTGGTGCCTTGCCTTCATTATGGCAGGCGGTAGCAGCTGGCAATCTGACTAGTTCACCCTTCACTCGGCTCTGCGAAACCAGTCGGAAACAAGCTGCCGAGGCGGCCAAACTTCTGCTGGTGGAAAGAATCAGTTAAAGGAGACGAAAGGATCGTTGGCAAATGTCCGGTTGCGAGGTCGAAAGATTCATCGCTTGTAACACAGTGGCTTCATGCGTCGGTTTGGTAAGATTCTCTGAGGAGGCGCGCGTCGAGGCTGCTGGCTGGACGAATGCTCTGATCACGAACGGACAGCTGAAGAGGATATACGCTTGAATCTTGTCAGGAGAGAAGTGGATGAAGATTGTCGGCCGCGTCTAGATTGGACGTGTCTTGAGGTTCTTCAGACGCCGAATCAGTCACGATTTCGTATGGTCGCTGGCACACGAGATGGCTATGCTGAGAACCGGGTCGATGGATCTCGAGACTGCTTCATTAGCACCTTCGGTGGTGTCTGTCGCTTGTGATGCAGCTTTGCTGGCGAAAAGCTCTTCGTGGAGACAATGGCAGAGTACATCATTGCCACACACACAGACAATGCAGTTTGGCAGCTTCATCTCTTGCACTGCATGGCACTCGTCAGCAACATGACAGCCGAATCAGCGTCATGTCGCGAGGCCGTCGGGCTAACAATCAGAAGCACGCCACTCTTGCACAGTCCAGCAGTCATGATGTAGCTCCAGCTCCCCAGTGTCTTCCGTGGAGCCCTTAGCCTTCGATCTGTCCACTTGATGCAGGTGACTCAGCTGCAGCATGCGCTCGGGGACCCTCTGTCACGATCTGGTCTTGGTACGCCTTCATTCTCGCTTGTCGCTACCTTACTGTTCGATCGATCCTATTCGGTGGAGATCCTGCACAATCTTGCTACGCGCCACGCTGCCATCAGCAGAAAGCTATCCGCCCTCCAACCTGTCACTCTTCAATCACGCCAGCCTCAAAGCCCACATTACAGCATCAGCATTCGATGTGGTTCTGCTTTGTCAGATTGTCCCGATCAGCCACGTTAATCGCCTCCTTCTACGTTCAGCATAGAGGTCGACTGGCGAGCGCCGAACAACCCCTGCATCGGGCCTACCTGGCTTTCGACTGCATCCTGACTGATTGTCAGACGACGAGCGGCTTTTGAAGATGTACTTTGTCCGTTCACCACATTGCCTCCCGGTACTCCCTGCGCATCTTCCCTGATCGCGTCAATGGATGGAGGGAAGGAATCAAAGACTTGTCTCAGAGCGGGAGTGCTACAACAAACTGGAGTGGACATTGTTCCGACACGATGCATGTCGATGAGGAGAGTCAAGCTAGGTTCGCTAGTGAAACGAAGGAGTGAAACGTCTGCGGGTGGACTTGAGACTTGGGGAATGATGGTGGTTTCGAAGGGAGAAAGGACCTGGCAAAGGGTGTTTGGTTGATGGCGATTGTTCTGAACTCTGCATGCCCTGAACTTCGCTGAAAAGTCACAGATGCGGAATGAGATTGGTTCTGTTGAAGGCACGCTACGTCAACCGTAGCAGATGGATGCTCCAGTTGCGATGCTGCAGGCTGATATCCGCTGAACTGTTCTGAGAACTTAGCAGCTTGCCTCGCTTGTGGACAGCCGGACCAACAAGCCAGAGCAACGGGACCTCTCTAGAGTGAGGATCAAAGTTTTGTGCTTGTCTGAAGCTCAGGCTTGCTGGCTCGTCAGCGGTTTGGCAGCGTTGCAAGCGTCGAAGAGCACATTCATGGAAGAGGCTGGTATTGTGGCGAGGAAGAGCACATAAGTCTGCGATGCGGTCGATGTGCTGGATGCGGGGCCCGTCAACGTTCGTGGGTGTCGTACCGGACAGCGCAAGACGAATTGAGGAGGGACGAGGGATCGCGAGCCGTTCTCCTGCTGGTCTCTGCTTGTGGAGGCTAGTAGGAGGCGGCTCTTTCATTTTTTATAAGTCTTCCTTCGAGGGCTCGTGTCATGAAAAGTGGCTAACTGTGTGATTAGGTCCATCTTCGCCAAATACCTGGCTGCCTCAGACGGGGAGATGTCGAAGTGAAGTTGGACTGAAGCTCCAAGCCCGGCCTGAGATGGCTAGCTTTTGCGGCATTTTCGTCTAAATCCCTCAACAGCATCAATATCACAGCTTAACCTCTCTGCTTGTCTCTTGAATCTGCAATAAATTGATTGTCCCAACATGTGCTACTTTGACATCTTTCTTCTTTTACAGCGTGCAAGATTTGCGTCAGTGGCCACAGAAAATAGAGCTGCAGGCTACTACTTCCAGGGCTGACATTTACCATTGCCGAATCGGACACAAGATGCTTCCTGAGGGCGAATGCGAGACCAGCCATCACGTCTGTCCCGGCAGAGCCACTCGTCAGCATGGTTACGAATGTGTTCTCGCTAGTTCTTCATAGCTGGACAGATGATAGGGAGCTGCGGAGCAAGCTCTTCTCCGCATTCTGGTCACGAGGCCCGGCCAACACCGATGCGTCGAAGCTCCAGACTTGACCATTTGCTGCCCAGATCTGGTCACTGAAGATGTAGAAGCAGACTGGCCACGGTAGCCCTGAAGCATGCAATGGCCTGCATCTCATGAATCTGCCATCGTCACCTCTGCTTGTCGCTACCAGAGGAGAAGCTTATCTGGCGCGCCTGGGCCCGATGTTCTCCATGGACGCAGAATCGCGGCGCTTAGGCTCGATCGGGAAGGCACAAGCGACGCCACTGTATTCACCTGTCCCTCTTCAATGGTGTCCGTTAATGGAAGGAACACGGCAATCGTATGAATAAGTCGGATTGGCAAAACTCGTGCGACAGGTCCAATGCTGGCGCGACATGCAGCACATGCGGCAAGCCGTCAAAATAGTATGTATCAGGAAGGACAAGGCAAACGGTGGGAGAGGAGCTTCCATAACCCTCCTCCAGCCGCTATCTGCGGGCCGGATGCACAGCATGCGTAGGTGCTGTGTTCTAGCGTGGGGTCTCCCGATGGCTGAGTAGTATATCAGTATATCAGGGTTCCTCGTTAACCTCACGGCTCTCCACTTCTGCTTTAACAACGACTTCAGCGAGCTTTTGTGGCCTCACCAGTATCCTCTTGCCGGCATCACATCCGTGCTGTGTTCCGAAAGAGGCCTACGACTCTTCAGTTCTGTAAACGACTGGTCCGAGCATCACCGCGCCCTGAGCAACCCCGTCGAGCAGAGCTGCCGCATACACGTATCTCGACGCTGCTCCACCGACCTATCGGTAGTCACCACGCTGGCCAATAACGCGAATCGCAACACCTTGATGTCGGACTTCGTAGACATCAATAAATCAGGACGCGCCTTCATCCCGCTTAGTAAACGGAATAGTAAACACAACTCCAATTTATTACCAATATGGAGTCCAAACACAACCAATTTGTCGCTGCAAAGAAGCGAGCCTTGAACAATGTAGCACCGCAGGCTAGTTTCCCAACTGCCTCTGACGCGACAGACAAGGTCAAAGCTTTAGCGGCCGAAAGTAGTGTAAGCGGTGATGAAGTGCGCGTCCTGACTTTGGCGGACTACAAGGAAGCCGCCTTGTCCCTGGCCGAAGCCTTCAAAGAGGATCACACCAGCACTTACTTCACTCACACTCCCGATCGTGCTCACTGGACGGAGCAGCAGAGATGGGAACTCCACGTGAAAATCATGGAATACATTGTCTATGCCCACTTGCTGAAAGGTTTAGTCGTGAGCGCCGGTCCAAACTACGATTCCGTAGCTCTCTGGTAAGTCGACGAATTTTCCACCATCAAGTGATCTCGTACATCCCATGTACAACCACTAATCTCTCCGAAACGAACAGGATGCCACCCGGCCAGAACATGGACGACTACGCCACCATCCTCCGCAGCGGTATGTGGCGGCTCTACTATCAACTGTCCAAAGAAGGCCGCCACCGCTTCTTCCAAGAGTTCCTGCCCTTGCTCGGCGACACCAAACTCCAAGTCCTTTGCGAACGTGACCAAGACTCCTGGTATCTCGTTTATGTCGGCACCCGCCCTTCGGGTCGCGGCAAAGGGTTTGCGAGGAAGGTCGTCGAGTATTGCACTTCGATTGCGGATCAAGAGGGCAAGGCGAGTTATCTCGAATCTTCGCACGCCGTCAATTTGAAGATCTATGAGAAGATGGGATTCAAGTTGAAACGGAAGGTGTATTTGCAGAGGGAGGAGGAGTTGGTGCAGTTGGATATCATGGTGAGGGAGCCGAGGATGGTGGGGTCGGATGCGGATAGTGGGGTTGATGTGCAATGAGTAGGTTGAGAGGAAGAGCTTTGAGGATGCCTAGAGGAGAGGAAAGGAAGAAGGGGAAATGCAGTGGATGCAACAAATTGCCAGAATCTTGGGTCTTTCCGTGGATTTGGTGTTTTGGGTCAACTTCAGTCGCTCTTTGGATACGAATCTGTGAATAGCTTTGATAGGCAAAACGATCAACCGCTATCAAGCACATATGCCCAGGTGAGAGGCGCATGCTGGTGGCATGCACCATTTCTCAACGCAACCAGATTTACACGGTGGTCGGCAAGTATGAAGAATCAAATGTTGAATGTGAACACAATTGTGATTATTCATCTCATTCTATTCGTAGCACCAGGAGAGCAATCCTCGTGACGAGGTGTCTCGACTGGGCGTCTGTGTATGTCGCAGTTCGTCGTTCACTGTACAAGATGGCAATCCGTACTGACAAAGCCCCCCCTTGAGAGTGCATGGCCATGCTCCTCTTCGTCCCTCTTACAAAACGTAGATGAAATCTGGTCTCTTATCGCCAGCGACCCAGATTTCATCGGGCGTCATGCCAGCGTGCATGTTATCCCGCTTGCCAGTGCGACGCTTGTGGTTCTCGGTTCTCAGCATGGTGTACATGAAAACCGTTCCGCCCAGGAGACACAGAACCAGATACGCCAGGACGACTCCGTGACCTGTCCAGAAGCGTGGTCTCTCTTCGATGAGGTAGATGTTCGACGAGACCACTCCGTTGAGGTTGCCCCACCCCACTACAATACCGATGATGACACCACGTTTGTAGACTCCTTCGATGTTGTTTGAGGCCCAAGTAAGAGTGTCTGAAGTACGTCATTAGCAGGTATTCGAGTGTCAAATACGTCCTCTATGATCGCCCGCTGTTTGCGGTCAATGTATTCAAGGGATGCTCCCGTTTCTAACTTACTTGGAATGGTTGGGTAGATTCCTGCAGCGCCGAGGAAAGTGCCTGCTGTTCGTTAGCCATTGCGCGAACAGGCATCTGCTGCTTTGTATCGCTTACCAGCATACTGCACGTTCGGGTTGCCCGATCCGATGAGCATTGCAAATCCAATGATCGAGAGAGAGACAGAGAACATATTGCAGATTCCTCGTTGACGTGTCCGATCGGCAATGTATCCAATGCCAATGGTCATTGTCGCAGCCACAGCGTAGGGAGGGACGGACAGTAACTGGAGGCGTGTGCCGGAGTAGCCCATACCGCCGAGAATTGTTGGCAGGAAGAGGGAGAATGCGTAGAGTGGGCAAAGGTTTCCCATGTAGATCACGGCGTAGCCCCAGCACTTCCAATCCTTCAATGCGGCGATGATGTGGCGCTTGTCATACTCTTCACCTGTGCTGGATTGCTTGTCCTCTGCGAGACGACGGCGGACACGAAGGCGCTCCTCGGGTGTCAAGAAGCGGGCAGTATCTGGCCAATCGAAGACCATCCACCAACAGAAAGCGCCCACGGCCATGGTGGCGATACCTTCGATGATGAAGATCCACGCCCAACCAGGACGGCCTAGTACATGATGTCAGTCAATTTTGCTATCTTCTGCGAGGAAGCCTATCTTCTCACCTCCGGCTCCATCCATCTGTGCAATCGCCGCAGCGAGCAGACCACCGAAAGAACCAGCCAGGGCAGCTGCGGAGAAGAACGTCGCAGCACGAAGACCGAGTTCAGATCGCTTATACCAGCAAGAAAGGTAGTAGTTCACACCAGGGAAGAGACCAGCTTCGGCCAATCCGAGGAACCATCGGGAGGCGAGAAGTCCCTCATAGTTGTGTACAACACCCATCAGCGTCGCAACAAGACCCCAGATCAAAATAATCGTCGTGAAGAAGATTCTTGGCGTAAATCGCTTCAACAGGACGTTTGTCACTGGCTCAGCAAGCGCGTAGGAAATGAAGAAGATGGTGAGGGTGTTGTTGTAATCGTGGCCCGACATGTCGAGATCAGCCTCCATGCCCGCTGCGCGCGCATTGCCGATATTCGTTCGATCCAGGAAGGAGAGCAGGTAAAGAAGACAGAGCCATGGGATGAGCCACAGATCGACTTTGCGCATCAACTTCTTATCCTATCAATTTTTGTCAGTGACCCATTGCAAGACTTTTAACTTCAATCCGGCCATCGACATACCAGCGCAGCTCTTTCTTCTGGGGTGGCACCAGGATCTGGGTCAGGAATTTGATCATCGATGGAGGATCTCCTCTGCTTGGACAGGTCCTCATCGGAGCTCAGTGCGACCTCTTTCTCGATAGCTGGGTCATCCTTGATATCAGTCATGTTGGGCGACTGGTGTGGGAGCACTGGAGGCAACACGGGGTGGCAGCACAAAAGCAACAGGCCAGCTAATCCGAACCAACGGCGATAAGCAGCGCATGCCGGGGCTTTATAGATTGTAGCATGGAATCCTCCAAGCCCAGTTCGAGTCTGCTGACATAGCGAAGGCACTGGTTGAACATGAATCTCTCCGCCAACTGGGTCCCCCTCAGCCGTCGCCTGCGACCATTGCAGGCCGCCAAGGCACTTGATTGCTGCGGTGTCGAACGCAGACCCTGCTCCCGCCTTGCTTCCCCGTGGGCGTGTCCATTTAGTGCGACGAAGATCCACATGGCTTTCGTGTGCGGCCGTGCCAGAGATTCTTGCATGGATTCAGGTTCGGTTCACGACCACAGGTGATTGCCGAATGGTCGCTGGCAGGCCCAGATGCTTTGCCAAGCCGCCTCTAAATCATCGGGTGCTTGGAAGATCGGAGACTGATACGAAAGCAGCTTCGAGCCAGCGAGCAGTAGTGTGCGGATGCCATCGAGGACGCGGTACGACGTAGTTGGAATAGCTGATTAGCCTGATTTGCATTGCGACGTTGGCGCAGCGAAGCCTTGTGAAGGCGCTGCTCTTCGCATGAAAGGCACGAAGCTGGTTGGAGTGAGAAAAGCCACCACATGGGCCAAGGGTGTGGGCCAAGGTCTTGGCCACGCGGGAACTTCGAGACAGCGGACCAGGATGTGGGTGGCATCGAGTAGAGCAGAATCCGTTTTGCGACATCTTGCGCGCTTCCATTCGTCCCCGGACCCAAATTCTCGTCGAAGTCGCGTGGGGAGGGGCTCTGCTCAGTACGCTACCGGAAGGCTGGCCATCGTTCGCTGCAGCATCGACACAGGAGCGGACTCAAACTCTGTCTTGAACGTTCCGATAGCTTGGCTCAGCGTTAAGATCGGCCACATGTCTTGCTGAGTTTTAAGCACGCGAGGCAAGAATACAGGCACCGGGCTGAGCCTAGAGGCTGAACATTTTGCAGGGGGGTTGAGGTGAGGCTGCTCGCGTATTTGCGCCTCGCAGCAGTATCGTGCTTCCATCTCGCAGCTCAACGAGAATCTGAAGACTCGACGGATCAGGAGATGGACCTCCGTAGCTCCAAACGCCAATACTGATGGATGTGAGCGGTGTCGAGCAAGTGATGACAAGATTGCCAATGTGGGCTCGTTCCGCGTAAAGTGGCCGCAAAGGACGCCAATGGCCTCTTATCGGCCGGAAGTTGGCGGCTGGCAGAGGACGAGCGACTGAACTCAGCTCGTCAGAGTACAAATGCAGCACGTCCGTTCCGTTCGTCCAGTTTCCGGACGACCGCAGACGCGTAGCGTGCAGTGGACCTTTCGCTAATGTCCTGCTGCTACTCGCTTCTGCCAGTTAGTGCTTCGCCGCACATACCCATGCTCGGGTAAGACAGCACGTGGTAGAGCGTGTATGCATAGACTGCACAATGGTTCCCCACGGGGCTCTGTAATGCAGGGCTCAACCGTCTGAGTTGCGGACATTTGGATGGCAAGCACTTGCGGCCCATAAGATTCGTGTGCACCGAATCCTTCGTCCAGCAATAGCTCAATACGTCGACAACAACGCGCCCAGCGACGTCTTTTGTGCCGCCTCGCCCGAAACCCTTGCAGCGTCGCGTGCAGCTCCGCGCTTCGCTGTACATACAGTACTGCACTGTGATCCTCCGTCGTTCTCGTCGTAAGCTGCCAAGGGCTGATCGAGTAGGTGTGTCAGATACCTTCCTGACGGGCTCATTCGCGGTCGGCGTCGGGAATCGCATCGGTGGATCGGAATTCTGCTATGCCCCCCCGGCGGCATGTTTGAGGCTCATGTCTCATCGAAGAGGAGCGCACTCCGTCAGACAAGGGGCGTGGATAGGAGCGGGAATCATGCTTGTGCTCTCTCGAGAAGTTTAGCACGCAATGTCTGGAGTCTCTGCCATCCACAGGCCTGTTGATCCCTTGGGAGCGACACCGTTCGCATCCTTTACAAGCTCGGGACATAAGGGTAATCATGCTCATTAGGTATATACAAGAAAATAACGCTATGCCTTCGTATCTATGCAAACTGTACATTTGCTGCAGGCCAGTCCTGTGCCCTTCATCTTGGTTGCTTCGAAACTGTTATGGATATCACTCGTCATGCCCAATCCTGTCCAGATCGCCACTCTAACCCAAAGTCATCATATGGAACAGCCGGGATGGACGTCTCGTTGTGCTCGCCACGTCGTCGTGGCCGGCTCCTCGAGTGATGCTCGCATCGAATTGAATCCCCTCAGTCATGCTTGCGCCAGGCTCACGTGCTGTATTCTCGGAGAGAATGGTTGACTGCCATCTCATGCCCCTCTGGCAATCCCAGCGAAGATACTACTCTGGTCCCTTGGTGACTTTGACCGGCGGAGGTGGCCCAGTCCCGCTGCGTGCTCTCCTCTCGCGCTCGCCGACACCAGCTTCGGGCACCTTGATTCTCAACGGTTTCCTTCCACTTTCAAATCTGCCGCTGGTGGCCCGCTCCCACTCACTTTGGCCGTCGGTTTCCTCCCGTCCAAGCCAGTAACGCTTGGTAGGAAATCTGAGCATCGCCCTCCCCATTTTCCCCCTCCAACCGGCACCCTCCAGTCGATCTGTTGAGAAGGGCGATGGTGCCATTGTGGAGTCTGCTGTTTCGCTTGTGCTGTACTGCATGCTGCTCGAGCTCGTCTGCGCCACATATTGTCTCAAAATGCTCCGGGCGTAGCTCATGACAATGAGACAAAAGTACACCCTCACAATCGTGAAGAGTGCGAGCAGCGCAATGCTGGTCATGCTGTCGCTCTGCAGAACTGCTCCACCGATGGCAGCTGGCCCGCCATGCGCTCCGTATGCAACTGCTTCCTGTCCCGTGAGCACTCCCGAAGCTGGCTTTGCAATCACGTTGACCTCGGTGACATTGTGCTCAGGGCTGGTGAAGCCTGCTGTGTCTCCCATGGTCCCACTGCCTGCCAAGCTGTTGCTCTTGTTCAATGGGTTGTCTTTTCCGGGTTCTTCGAGGTGCTGTGACAGCAAGAGAAACCATCCCATGCCGAACAGGGCCGTGTACATGCTGTTGACGACAGTGTCTATCACATAGACATATGCTAACGCAACATTGCGAAGCGGTTGATCGGGCCGTCGTATGCTAGGCATCAGGTATAGTAAGAGGCCGAACACAACGAGGGAGTAGCTGTAGTGGCTGAGCTGAAGCCAGTTGAGCTCGTAGCCAGTGAGAAGCGCGAGGATGCCATAAAGGCCGGTGACTTTGTTGATGACCAGCGTGAAATTGATGAACTCGGTGGCGGTCCGTAGTGAAACGAAGTGCAGGAGGCTCTGTGAAGCGCGCAGGTCAGTGATCAGGATCGATGCGTGCACAGCAGCGCAATGGGGGCTTCGAAAAACATACCCGCGGCTTCGGAAAGCGCAGTATCGAGAGCGACATGACGCTGGCGCTCTGTCCTTCGCCGTACGTTCACGACAGACTGGTGCGGTGCTCGTCGCGTGCCCGGAGGCTGGTCGGTCGTGGACGGTGCGCGCTCGGTACGCCGAATGTCAACCAC
>ANSM01003915.1:0-16732 GCA_000347735.1 Cercospora canescens BHU | reverse complement strand
ACGCCCGCCATCGCCGCTACTCCAGCCTACATCGTCGGCGTGGCCAACGCGTCGTCGGCCTTTTCGACCGAAATTACAAGAGCGAGTGATCACATGCGCTACCGCGATCACCATGGTAGAACGGACCTATATGGCAGAGCCACAGAAACCAAGATCCCACAAGAAAACAGACTGCGCGATTACTTCAAAGTCAAGGACCATCGCGGCCGCAGCTTCACGGCTACCGCGACCATCCTGCTTGTGGGAATCTTCCTGGCCACTGCTGTTCTTTCTGCTGGAAATCTCTTCTCACCTGCTCTGGCTTGCTTCGCGGTCTACTCCTTCTTCTCACTCGCACCCGAGAAGACGGTATCCGCGCAGGACACACAGGAGTGTTCGTGGGTGCCCAGTGTTGTGCGCAGAGTGATTGGAATGCGCTCTCGTGAAAACAAAAAGGACAACAACCGCAACGAATCGCGGCAGAACGAAGCATTGGCTAGGGGATTGATTCACCGCTTCGCGCATTCGCCATTGCGATTGGCGACTCTGGTCTGAAAGTGATGAGAAGATGGATAGCGGTGTTTGAGAAGAGGGTTGTGTTTCATTAGCGATTCAGCGGCTTGACCTCGCCTCGTGCGTTAATTGCGCAGGAGGCCTGAGCTGTCTTCAGTTCCTCCATCGCGGTCTTCTATCACTCGGTTGGCTCGATCAACCTTTCACTTTATGTATGCTATAGTCCAGCACCGACAAATGCAGGCTGCTCACTCACTCACTCACTCTCATTTCCGGCGTCATCTCATCAATCGTGCAAATCGAGCTGTCTTGTCCAAGCCTCCATTACTTCATGCTAAAATGGAGCGAATGCCACTGACCACCACGTCAACATAATCTCCACCCCGCCTCTGCTCGGCGATCTCCGCCTTAATGTGTCTTCGCTTCCACACAACTATGCATACAAACGATCCTCCCCGCCAAGCATCCAGCCCGGAAACGCAATTCTTGGTATCAAGCTTGGAATCCAAGACAAGAACCAACAAGCTAAGCTGACTTCCATCGGAAAGCAAAATGGAAACTGAGTCCCCGGTATTGGATCAAAACTCCAGAGCCGTGTC
This sequence comes from Cercospora canescens BHU, assembly GCA_000347735.1. Lineage (NCBI taxonomy): Eukaryota > Fungi > Ascomycota > Dothideomycetes > Mycosphaerellales > Mycosphaerellaceae > Cercospora > Cercospora canescens. Next base: position 15,641 of record ANSM01003915.1, on the reverse strand, counting down.
TGTTGCCCTTGACTACCCATCACTCAGTTGCCTGTACATTCGTGTCTCTGATCTCTGCGGCGTATCCAAGTATTTTAGCATCCCGTGAGTCATAAGAAAAATACGTGCAGACAACAGAGAACCGAGACTGCGATGGGTGCGGATACTGCCGACTTTCCATTTTGCTGTCTATAAGTTGGCTGACAAGTGGACACGAAGGAAGACCAGGGTGGTCAGCGCGGCGAAGCGGATCTGACTTCTTGGTTTTTTCTTTTCTTCGCTGCTTTTCTGCACGTCGCATTCCGAAGGCTTCCTAGAATTGCGCACGGGTTCGTTCTTCTTCACGGTTCAATCTTTCATGATGCGAATTTCAACTCGTTCGATTTCGAGCTAGGAGGAGATGAAGCCATCGAAAGACGGCGAGGAACTCCAACTACTCCTCTCAAGCTCTTTTCAGCGGGAACAAATAAGAGACGACAAGAATGATTGTTTTTTTTTCCTGGCATGGAATGTATTGTTTCGCTGGACTGGTATACACAATCTCATCTCATCTCATCTATTCATTTCTTTGTTTGCTTCTTTCTTTCCCTTTTCTCTCTCTTCCAATTTGCGCATGTGTATATACACATCGACGCGACATCTTTCTTTCCATGGCGATTTCATCAATTGATCTTGTTGTATCCGGGGGTATTGAGGAGAATTCCCATGGTGAGACCACCGATCAGACCAGCTGGAAGAGAATACACCAGTTAGTGGAAATGCGCGAAGTGAGGGTTGAATGAGATGATTGAGAGGAAGAGGCTTACCGATCGGAATGGTCATGACCCAGGAGAAGAACAAAAGTCCCACTCGCTGCCAGTTTACGGCCTTGAAAGTGCCGTTGCACAAGCCCACGCCAACCGTGGCACCGGTAATGCACATGGATGTCGAGACGGGGAGTTTGTATTGCGAGAAGATGAGGATAGTGATTGCGGCGCCCATTTCCATAGAGGAACCACGCGAGGGGGAGTGGTATGTGATCCTGAAAATTTATATGTTAGCCACTTTTTTTTTTATTTTCCTCGGAGGCATCGTGGCAAGACCTACTTGTTACCCATTACTCTCATAATGTTATAACCGTACGTGATGAATCCGAAGCAGATTGTCAGTGCAATAACGGCGATTTGCCATAGAGGCACTTCGGCCTTGGATCCGACGGTCTCGCCAGTATTCCAGGCCGAGTACATGGCAGCCCAGACACCGACGGCGTTTCCGACATCGTTGGCTCCGTGTGCGAAAGATGCTGTGCAGGCGGTGATAATCTGCACGAAAGAGTAGAGATATTCGACTTCGTTGGTATATTTGGGCGCTTTGCTGTAGACGCGGTCCATGCGCCTGCCTTCGGGAGTGCCAAGAATTCCGAGCTGGGCCGAGTGGATGTCGTAGTAGAGACCGTAGGTGAAAGCGACGACGACCATGGCAGGGAGACGGTTGGCGAGGGCTTTCATGTTGTGAAGTTCGTAGATGGAACCGGCTCCGGGTGGGTTGGCATGCAATCTGCGCTGGAGGAATGTTAGTGCGCGTCCGCTTGATTGGGAAACAGAGTGTTTGACTTACCATCGCCCAGCCCAAAGGTCCCTTCTTTGTTCGCAAGTTGGCGTGGTGCTTCTCTCTAGCTTCGGCAAGTTGGCGTTTATACATTTCCTGTGCCTGTTGTGGGGTAGGCTCCAAAGTCTCGAGAGCAACGCCCTTGACGGCGGCCTGTCGCTGATGCGGCTCGATACTGTCGGTAGACGCTCCACTCGTCGTAACACCGTTCTTCTCAACCAAAGTCTCGGCAGTCATGTTGTCTTCGTTGTCGCTCTCGCTCTTCTTTTGTTGGCTTGGTGGCGCGACCTCGCCATCGTGTTGGAGAACGGCGTAGTTGGGCACCTTTGCCTCCTTCGCATCAGGAGGAGCTTCACGCCAGAACAGAGCTGGACCTTTGAAGATATCGATCAGTCTCAATGTGTAGTCCTTCTTCACAACCTTGCAGTAGGTATATGGTACGAAGAAAAGCGCAGAGAGGAGGCAGAGAGCAAATCCAGCACCGAGGGTGACACCAGCGATCCAGCTGCGAGAAGGTTAGCAAATTCCGCAGAGTGGTCTTGCAAATTTCAGCGACGTACTAGGCAGGCTTCTTATCAAGACCAAGACGCGGGGAGCCCTTGTAGACAACGGACAGCGTGCAAACGGTTCCGGCAATCAAGAAGAAGAAGGGTGAGGACCAGACCGCCCACGGGACGGGATTCGTGCGCACATGGACGAGATATTTGATCAAGCTGAAGATAATGGCGCCAAAGACTCCGGAGGCAACTGGTGCCATGATCAGACCAGCAAAAATAGCGCCTAGTCCAGAGCCACCGTTCCATCCCCACTAAACTGGATGTCAGTGGGTCCATCTTCGCATTCTGCGCGTTGAGAAATCATACCTGAACGTCGCTCGCTCCAACAGCAGCGACACCAACACCAGCAATCGAAGACACGAGCGAGTAGGTCGAAGAAACGTGAGCGGAGTGTCGCGTGCACCACATGACCCAGGTTGCAGCACCGGCCGCCGCGCAAGCGAATGCAAGCAATTGCACTCCAGCATTTCCTTGGAAGGCCTCGATGGGAATAATGCCGTTTTTGATCGTCGAAGCCGTTCTCGCACCGACTGCCAGGGCACCAGTCATTTCGAATATTAAGCACAAAACCATGGCCTGCTGGTATGTGACGGAGCGCGAAGAGACACTAGTGGCCCAGGCGTTGGCGACATCGTTGGCACCATTGTTGTAGGCCTCGAGCAACGCAAAGAACGTGCCAATGGCGAAAATGTAGGTGTACTCCTGGAAACGATGTCAGATAGGAAAACCCCCCTGCGAAGACGGTCCTGCTGGGAACGTACGTGCAACACCATCTTGACGACCGACTATCCTGTGATCTGCGGTTCAGGTTTGACAAGTGAATTGGTCGTGAAGAATAGATCAGTGCGGCGGCTGCTGGTCAATTATATGAGAGATGACCACCGGGGCCACTGCGCGGAGCCAAGACTGATCATGCTTCAGGCGTGGGCAGCCGGGGCAGCAGGCCGAAGCTACGAGCTCATGTCCACGTCGCTAGAACCTCTTGGCACTTCTCGTAACTGATTTGGTTCGCAGGGCTTGCTCATCCTGGTATGCTAGCATGTCTCGCATGTCCGGAGCACGGGCTCAACTCGTCTGTTGAGCGTTCCCACGTGGATGCAATGTGCTCGTCCATAAGCCTGATACTTCACACTAAGATCGGAAAAGGCGAATCTTTCGGAAAATACGCCCATGCTTTCGGCGTGTTGTCCTATGTTTCCCAAAAATGCGTAGACATGGGTCCAGTCGGGACTGCTTGGCGCTGGATGTGCAGCAGCAACAAGACAGCCAAGCCGAAAGGTTCTCTTTTGCTGAGAGATCCTTTCGGAGCTCGTCGCGCGAAAGCGTCCATTTTGGGTCTTGACGAGCTTCGATCTTCTTCGCTACGAGGAGGCGAAGCACATTTCCTTCCTTGCGGGCAAAACTCCAGAAGAAGAAGTCCGACGAGCACACTGCCAAGAACCATAAGCTTCAGAGGATCTGAACAACAAGCGTCGTCCAGTAATCGAGGACACGTGCGCTTGGCATTTAAGCTCACTGTCCCACAATTAGAGCCATCGTGCCCTCAACCCTGTACGTCGTCGACCATAGGGCAACATGGCCGTCTTTCCCATTTTTCTTTCTCTCGCCGCTCGCTGCACCCGTCCGCCGAGTCATGAAGCGACTTGACAGGCGCGGATTTGCACGGCCCATGCACGCAGCCCTTTCATCACCGCTAGCCATGTGTCGAACACTGCAGCAGAACACGTCGCCGGTTCTGCCAGACCCCGTAGACCTCGCTCTATTCTATGCTTGAGAGTGTTGCTTAGCTGGTGGCACGCGACACTCAGCATTTTCTCATAGTACAATCGCTCTCAATTTCTTTGCACATGGTTGAAGAAACGTCTGAAGATCTGCTGTCACGGGACTAAAAGTGAGCCCGAGAGAATTGCCTTTGGTAGCGAGCACAGTAAGATGAGTGTCAGACAACACCAAAGCACCGAATCCGCTTCGACCCCGGCAGGCATGGGTCGAACTCAAAAGCCGGGCGAAAGCGCACATGCACCTGCACGAACCTTCGACGGGAGAACGCACGTAGAACAACAGGACCGAAGTCAGACAATGTTCGGTGGCAAATCTGCGTACTGCCAATTCCAATCTACGTCAGCGCCCCATTCGTACATCCAGTCCAAATGTCCGGCAGCCTTCGGATCGGCCACATCGTCATACTGGAAAGTGTCGCCACTGCTGGGCATGAAAGGACCGTTGTAGGTGAAGGACTTGCTCCAGCTCAGGTCCTGTGGCCTGCCACTCAAAGCAGCATTGGGGCACGCGCGCCCCATACCACTGTCTACCGTGTGCGGCTGCATGGCAGGCTGGGTTCCAGCTTGTTGTATTGCTGGCATGGATCCCTGCTCTTGGTCCTGGCCATCCGTGCGTTGCGCGTCCATTGACTGAACCCCACGTGAGATCTGGTGAGTGACAGTCACTGTGCCGAAGTACGGCAACATGACCTGATGCGGGACAGTCTCTGATGACTGTGCGCTCGAAATCAGCGCATCCAAAGCCTCATAGCACTTTGCACTCAAGCGTCCCGCGATCTTTGTCTGTGCCGCACACTTGATCGTGTCTCTGGTGCGGCGAACGATATCGAGATCGGTTTCTTGACGAGAACGATGACTTTCGTCACGATGGGTTTTATCATTGCGGCCATATCCAGTTAATCCGAGAAGTACAACAGTGGCGGCAGTGAATGCGGTCAAACTCAGTACGGTCCCGTCGGCTGCCATGCGGGGATCAGTGTCGGAAATCTCCAGGTAAGCTATGAGCAGTTGTCGAGAGTCGTCAACACAACTTTGGCGGCTGAATGCGAGACGAGGTTCCTTCTCCGAAAGGAAGAAGAATGGTAGATGCACGTAAATGCGAAGAAGGTGCACATGCACGACTCGATACAGCCGCGTGCTCTTATCAGAAGCATCAGAGCATGTGTGTATTTGATCCATGTTCAGATGATCCGGTGAGAGTTCGGCCGTGATCTCCGATATCCTCTCTCCAATGGCTAAAGCGTTTGAAAGCAAGGGTCCTTTAGTGTCCTGCCGCTGGAGAAAGTCTATGATGCGACCTGAGACAATACACAGCTGCCGATAGAGCCATGTAGCTGGCCCTAGGGTAGACAGAGGCGCGATAGTGAGATCGCAAAAGTGGTCTGGAAGGGTATAAGGTAGACCGATCATAAGAGATACCTTGAGGCAAAATTAAGAATGTCAGTTGTCTCAGTCAACCTGCAAAAGACAAGGGCACCTCGGAGAAACATACCCATCTGTCTGCGTGGAAGAGCTGCCAGAAGATGGCTTCCGTTCCTTTCTGCCGCTTCCGCCAATGCAATGTGGAGCCGCTGAGCTGAAGCAATGTGCTCGCTCTACGATATATCGTCCAAGCTCGACGTGGACGTAAGGAGTTCATCTGGGAGTAGATCCGGAATCAGCAAGTATCTCAACAAACCCTTTCAATGACTCCACTAACATAGCATAAGCCCAAGGCCATGAGGGTGTTCAAGCCATGGTCTGTGCCGGCATACTGATCCATATTCACGATATGCTCTTCGACTGGCGGCAAGTACCTCTGATAGTCGCCCGTGGAAAGTGCCAGGCAGACAAGGAACAAGGCTATGACAGAAGGGTCATCATCAACAATGGTCGCTGCGACAAATGACCGCATGTCGGGAGTGTGGCCCCAAACAAGTCCGAGAGCATCTCTATAGAGCGTCCACCATGAAGTATCGTTGTCAATTACATCTTCCGATTCCTCCTGGCTGGGCAGATGTTCCTTTAGAGCGCGTGCGACTTGGTCGCTCCGAGCTTCACTTTGCTGCTGGCCAGATTTTCTGTCTAGATCTGCTTGCTGGGAGAGTTTAGCTGCGTCATCAGCATTCAGCAGCGAGACAAGTGGAGCATAGTCTGTTTCAACTGCCTCTTCTGGTTCGGCGGCTTCTTCTGCTTCTACAGCACAAACACCACGATTCTGCTTGCTAACTGAAGGTTCACGGCGGGTCAGAACTTCTCGATTGCCTGAGTGCCTTTCGCTAGAGTTGGCGCTATTCATGCGCTTCGTGTATCGCTTCAACTTTGCCTGCATATCGGCAAGGGTGTTCTTGCAGCTGCTGAATATCACTGGGGCCATCGGGCTCTTCCGCTCCACCTTGCGGTACGCATTCTGATGTGCCTCGCGAGATGCACTCGATGCAGGCTTGTGCTCCAGATGCAGGACCTGAGCATCGAATCTTGCGTCGACGGCCTGGGTTCGTCAGCTCTCTGCATTCGTCCCGAGACTGGCCGTGGCATTGTCAACAAGGGACGCTCACATGGCAGGCAGCTTTTGGTGCCCTTTCGCATCTTCTTCTTTTGGACATCCGCAGGCCTATCGGATGATGCACCGGACCGCATTATCGGATCCTTCACCATCGGTGTTTCTGCTTTGGAGCATGCGAATGAACTTGTCCCCTGGAACGCGGTCGAGATTGCATTCCGTTCGGCTTATGGCGGATTTTTAGTACCAAAAGTACAAAAACCCAAAAATACTAGTTAGCTGATTTGACCTTGAACTATGTTTATATCCGTAATTTAGTAATAACATGAGATATATGCGGGATCTATTTCTCTGTGTATCACATATGTCTAGCGCGTGTCGCTCAACCTTGTATCCAGTTTCCTGCCTCTAAACCTAAAGAAATTCCGACTGAATTCTCGAAAGCAGCCATTTGCGGTCAACAGTTACGAGGTTCTAACTACTATTAGCATTATGTTGCTGGTCACTCTAATCTGTCTAAACGTCTCGTTCGCTTTCGATTACTGGAAAGAGCTACACCAGCACACAAAGTGCTGTCAGTAGCTCTCGTTCTATCCTTCGATTAGCAAATTAACTTGCGGTGGAGGTTTCGATGTGCCGTATAGCAGGATGGTGATAGTCACTGTCCAGCATAAAGATGGGGCGCTTGCCGGCCTGCAGGAAGCGATGGCCACTAACTTGATGAAGGCCATACGTATAGGCTTAGAAGAAGTGGATGATTCAGATGATAATGATGACGTTGAAGAATGAAGAGCAAGCCGTAAGGAGGAGTGGTAATACACACAACAGGTGCCCCGCGACTTTTTTGAATAAGGAGCTCAAGGGTTGTTGAGAACTGACTACACAACAAGCGGATGGCGCTGTCTTTGATGCGCATGCAGAGTCCTTTTCAGTGTCAATCGCTATGTGGAAGATGAACGGGCTAAATCAGCGTCATCATATTTCCTGGGTCGTGCAGAGTCCTGCCAGAGCCCCGCGATCAATCTTCTTGTTGTTAAGTAGGCCGGTGTTCAACATTTGATGTTCTCGAGCTACTTGGTGTAGCGTTCCCATCGAGGGCACTGTTGTTCTGTTGTGCATCTGCTGATGCAAGCACCGGCCCTACGGTGGAGGAAATGCTACCAACAGGTGAAAGGCTGCTTAAGCTCTGCCTCCTCGTGGCCCCCAGGGAAGCAACCCGCGAAGTCATCCTTGAAGACACCGCGGACGGAGCACGACTGGCAGCTTCAGCTCGTAACCGTCGCTTACGATCGTGCTTGTCTGCCTCCTGAGCACGACGAATCGCTGCTAAGGATGCAACTCGGTCATCGCGAGCTAGAATAGCTGCTTGCATCTCCAGTGTTTGCTCTACAATGTGTCAAAACATGAGGATATCATCATCCTGCGCAACGAACCTGGTGTGAGCTTCATCTCACGAACAGCTAGGACTGGCTCAGCAAAAACGGCGATGCCTTCCTCCTTCAGTAGTTGCCAGCCGACGATCAAGTCGAATGGAGCGTCTTTGGTGGTCACTATGAAGGTTGTGTATCGTGATTTCGCGATATCCAGATCATACCATTGGAGTGAAATTACACCAAGAGCTATCATAGGCTCTCCCGTGGCGCTCTGATAGTCCGGTCCATCGTATGGTGCTGTCTCCTCCGTCATGTCTAGTCGCTCTAAGATCTCAGTATTTATCCAGTTGGGTGTGCTTTGAGTGTCAAATTTGGCCATGGCCACTTCGTGCAGCCGTGAGTGGTCTTTGGGAACAACACGGACAGCTTTTGTGAATGGTTTCGCGGCACTCCTTGCTTGTACCGCATGAAACTCCTGTCGAAATCGATCGATGTCCCGGTTCCGTGATTCGGTCTCCGATGCACTGGGGCCTCTCGGTCGTCCTACCCTGGCCTTTATACGACCATTGACGGTCTTCTCACTCATGAATCCTAGCCCCTCATCGATACTCTGCATAATTTTAGCAAGCCTCTCATCGCTCAGCTCACCATCGTCAAGCACGACGTTGTATGTAACTTCGCCGTTGATGCTTTCCGAAGCCCTTGCCTCACGTTGTTCACGTAGCAAGGTGTGCGTAATTGAGCTGTTGCACTTCTGTCAGCATGTTCTGAGAGCAGAGCTATCCACATACTCACTCCATGACAATATCTCGCAGGAGCATGATGCAGTTCTTCAACCCCTTGAGCGATGACTCCAAAGCATCGTGGCTCCGCAGTGCTGCTCTCACAATGTTGGATTTCTCTCCTGAAAAGTGCTTTTCTACATTATCTAGGCACTGAATGCATAGCTGCATGCATATCTGAGCACTGTTTGGCAGGCTGTCGCTGTGTAGTGCAGAATTGCTGATCTCTGACAGTATTTCTCCGTAGATCTCGAGCTCGAGTGTTGCATCTTTCGGGTACGTCTGTCTGATAAGTTCCAACTGTTGTCAAGATACCACTAGCAGCGCTTATTGGGTCCATTCTGGCAGACGTGTCGTCGTCAGGAGTATGGTGCTGAAGTCGGTCTGACACAAACAATGATAAGTCCTGGGTATATTTGGTGGAGACCTCAGCTAGCTGCTGTGTTAACAATGACACTGGTCTGGCTCATGCTGCGAAGCTTCGTCGTCGCAGTGCTGGAGTGGCAAGATGGTGTTGCGAAGACCAGGGCTGACACGGTGGGTTGACACGGGCGAGACGCGCTGACCCCTCAGCTGCATGCAGTCCGAACATGAACAACCAATCAGCACATGAAGACTCCACCATCGTGCAGAGACATATACTCTTGGGCCTCCGCCAGGTGACTTTCGAAATACGATCGATCGCTCGGAACTTCAGGAGTGAAATAGTCAGACCGGATCACCACTGGTGCCTGAACAGCAGCAGGAAATCAAGCAAAAAGTGGTCCAGTGCCATAACACCCACATGGATACCAGTTCTAGTCTCCATGGCTACCCCAGACTAGCGGTCCTCATGAGCGTTGTATCCGAGACGCGAATCTTTCGCAAATTCGATGAAGTGGCATTGCTTAACATTCTGCGCCTGCAAGCAGAACTCCAAGACATGGAAGGGGAGCTTGCGAGTATTATCGTAGCGGACCGGACTTCAGGAAATGACGTGCGTCGAGAATGTAGCTTGGAGTTCAAACTGATGCGTGATTTCCTCGAAACTGAAGACGTGGAACAGCAGTCTCTGCAGTATGAGCAGATTGAAGAGATGGGGAGAAAGCTGCATGAGTACAGTAAGTATGTGTGCAAATATTGCAACGCCCTGATGCTAAGGATACTCAGACCAGGCCATCTCGGACCTCCTCCAGCTGCAACGCGTGCTGCCGCCTGCCCAGCGTGATTTAGACTTCTTACGAAAGTGGCTGGACAGACCAGACGGAGGCAACGCATTTCTTCGAGATCGCGAGAAGAAAACGTGGACTCAAGACCATGACGGGGACTTCAGGTTGCTGTCACCACGTCAGGTTCAAACTGATCCATTCACGTCTCTCTTGAAAGGATTTCTTCTGGATATATATCACCGCGTCTGGGGCCACCGCAAGCACGATCGATTGGTTTATCGAGAGTATGGCGAGAAAAAGCTGGCCAGAGCAAGCACTATAATTGTGACGGTCTTAGCCTCAGCACTCCCAGCGATGACAGTTCTCGTGCTGTATTTCGTCAAGCGACTTCTTGTGCGAATCGGCTTGATAATCGTTTTCACCAGCCTATTCTCTCTGGCCTTGGCTATCTTCACCCCTGCAGACAAGGCCAATATCTTCACTGCTACAGCAACGTAAGTGACAAACGCCATTAGCAATTCCTTTCGCTGACTCCTTTGCAGGTTCGCAGCTGTGGGGGTGGTTTTTGTGGGAAGTACTGATGCAGGCCTACGCAACAGTACATGAAGAGAGCTGACGGAATAGAGTTGACCACGAAATTCAAATTAGCAAATGAGCGTCTCAGCTGAGTATCTCTTTACTGTTCTGGCGAGCTCAAGATCGATTATGATTGAGACGGCGTGATCGTCGTGGTTATTGCCAGAAAATTGTCCTTCGCGGGGCTTGGCCTCGGCCAACGCGACGCGAGCTTTGTGCACCTCGCCTCTTGCCTCCCAGTTCCCACGATTGGCCCTGGTACGAGCTACCGAGCAGCAGCAGAGCAAGGTCAGCTGCAGGCGATAGGCGAATGCTATCGCTCTCGATAACCTAGCAATGCAGTGACGGGCCTGCTGCCAAAGATGGCCTCGCCTTGTCATTCGCTTGAAGACCATGTAAGCTCATTCAAGCCAGTCTTGCGATATTGCTTGTCCTGCTTGTAGCATTGACAGCGATTCCCAGGGGATCTCTCGCGAGACTGAGCCACTCTTGCCAGCAAACAACATGGCCGAGCACGCTGAAGATCATGCCACGACCATGAAAGGCGGCATCACGATAGGTGCCGTTGCCGGCGACGAAGCACGTCAAGCAATCGAGTACGAGCAGAATCTTTCCTTCACAGAAGCTTTGAGATTATACCCCAAAGCGATAGGTGAGTGACGTCTACGAACGTCGAGTGCGTACATAAAACTATTGCTGAACAACACCGCCCACCCCAAGGCTGGAGCATATTCTTCTCGCTCGGCATCCTTATGACCGCATTCGACCCCCAACTGCTTGGAAACCTCTACGCGACTCCAGCATTCCAGCGGGACTTTGGGTACCTGTACGAAGGCAACTACATCATTTCGGCACCCTGGCAAATTGGGCTCTCCATGGGGAATCCCATCGGCCAAGTCGTGGGAGCCTTCTTCGCAGCCTATCCGCTGGAATGGTACGGTCGTAAACGTACGTTTGGCGTCTGCGTGATCCTCACCGCGGCTTTCATCTTTATCCAATTCTTCGCCCGTTCGCTGCCCGTGTTACTAGCGGGTGAATTATTAGGCGGGCTGATCTTGGGGACCTACGCCGTCATTGCGCCAGCTTATGCCTCCGAAGTCTGTCCTGTTGCGCTGAGAGGCCTGTTGACGAGTTATGTGAATCTGTGCTTCGTCATGGGCCAATTGATTGCGAATGGAGTGATTGCAGGCACGAGTCAGCTGGATTCGCACTGGGCGTACTCCGCACCCTTCGCTGCACAATGGGTTTGGCCTGCTGTCATTTTGATTGGATGGCCTTTTGCTCCAGAGAGTCCGTGGTGGCTCGTCAGAAAGAACAGGATCGCGGAGGCAGAACAGGCCTTGAAGCGGCTGGCGAGTGACTCGGTCGATGTCCGACCTACGCTGGCAATGATCATCGAGACGGACCGACTTGAGCTGGAAATGGAAGCTGGAAGCACGTATCGGGATTGCTTCAAAAAAATCAATCTACGGAGAACAGAAATTGCGATTGGGGTCTACTGTATCCAGGTCATTTCTGGAGTGTATCTTGTTGGATATGCGACGTATTTCTTCGAGTTGGCGGGACTGCCCACCAACGACGCGTTCGGCATGAGCTGCGGTTTCCTGGCGCTGGGATTCGTCGGGACGCTATTCTCATGGTACCTGCTTCTGCGCTTCGGAAGGCGACAGATCTACAACGTCGGACTGTTTCTACTGGTCGTTTTGATGATCTGTATCGGCATTCTGGATTGCATTCCTGGATATGAAGACAAGAAGTCTGTGATATGGGCGCAGTCGAGCCTCATGCTGGTATGGAACTTCTGCTATGACTTCTCCGTCGGACCCGTCTGTTTCGTTATCCTTTGCGAAGTCTCCGCCACGAAAGTACGAAGTAAGACGATCGCCGTTGCCACAGCTACACAGGCTCTCCTCGCGATCGTGATGACGGTAGCGATACCCTACATGCTGAATGCTGATCAGGCGAACATGCGTGGCAAAATCGGGTTCTTCTATGGCGGCCTGTCCGCTATCGCACTCGTGTGGGCATACTTTCGGATACCAGAGACAAAAGGCAGGACGTACGAAGAGCTTGACATCATGTTCTCGAGGGATGTACCGACGAGACAATTCGGGAAATATCGTGTAGAGTAGATCGGTCGATTCTTCGTTCGTGGCTTCTGTCCAGAGCTTGTCAAAGTGGAGGCCTATGGCAGCGTATCATTCACGAGCCGTGAACAGCGCACGAAAATGCAAGCAAGTGGAAGTATATGCGACCTGCGAACGGGAACTGGGACAAATTTTGCGGGTGTACTGCTATTCGAAGAGGCATGCTCACACCCTCTCGCTTATCCAAATTGCGCCTCGACAGCCACCCCTAATGATTCCAGTCAGGAGCTCATATGGATTCGCCTCTTTCGCATCATTCTCAACGGCGTGATCTAGGTGCTCCAGCTCTTCATCTCGTATCCGTCTGATATCCTTAATCAATTCCCTCAACTCCTCTCCAGGCTCCTCTCCTCTCTCTTCCATATCCTTGAACCACGATAACAATTCTCTCACTTGGCTGTTATAATGATCGCCAATTTCGGTCTCTACCGCCTCAGTGCAGGCCATTGCAGCTTCTCGCCCCAGCACGCCTGTTCCCCATCCGAGAAGTGTGGCGGCGGCATGCCAGACAGGATACATCGCAGTCGGTCGTACGCGGTGTTTCGCAAGTAGTTCATTGAATTTCTTGAAGTGCCCTTCTTCCTGGCCATACATATGCCGCATCAAAGGCCGCAGGTGTGGGTGGGCTTTGATGACTGGAGGGGTTTGGGCAGTGTATATCAGCGTCGCTGCTAGTTCACCTGCTTGATTTACTCGGAGGGCGGAATCGAGGAACTTCTTTTGAGCTTCCGAGAGCGGTTTGGTTCGCGGCGCATGTTTTCTGTCCAGTGTCTCGGGCTGCTTTTCATCCTGCAACCGTAGTCGGGTCGTCGTCCCAAATGCGCGGCGACTTTGCAGCTGAAAGGCCAATGGAGTGAGGCGAGCCTTGAGTGGCAATGTCGGCGAAGCCGTTGCCATGGCGTTCTAATTCACCAAGACGCGTCTTTGATCAAATTCCTAGTGAAGGCTCAAAAACGATAATATGGACTTAGCATGGGAAGTGAGGACGAAAGTGAACGGCAAAGAAAGTCGTCATTGAGTCCGGCGGCACAATAAGTTTAGAGTTCATGCAGGGATGGCACGTACTATTGTCGCTTTCGGCGGCTTTGGCACGTCGCGGCGACCTTTGCTGCTCTCAACTTCATCCACCAACGCCGACACACCATCTGCCACACACGCTCGTCCTTACTCACCTCACTCGCCGTCGCATTTTCGGGTCCATAATCAACCATCGCAGATCATTCAGCATCACTTCTGGTCCGCATTCTCCTGCGCCAACATCACGGTCACCACTCACCGGACAGTCTTCCTTTGGCCAGCACTGCCCTCGACAGCACCATCGACACCTTCATTCTGCCGCAGCGGCGGTGCTGATTTGATCTCGCGGCTGCATTGAGCGCTGGTCACTCGTCCACCCTAGGACGATTCGGACCCGTAGCACGGCATCATGGCTGACTTGGACGAGGAGCTTTTGGGGCTGGTTGGCGATGACGACAGCGGCGACGAAGAGAGCGTCGACGACTTTGAGCGCCTTCAGCAGGCTGAGCTCGGCGAGCTTTCTGGTGCCGAAGATCCGCAGCCGAGCGTAGAGAAGGTCGAAGAAGCGCCCGAGAGGAAGAAGGGCGTCGCACAGAAAGTGAAAGCCAAGCGGGGCAAGAGGAAGGTCAGACAACCGAGCGAAGACGAAGATGACGTTGCGTAAGTTGTCCCACTCCTGCCCTACTGGCTCTCTTCGGACCTCCCTCAACTCTCGAGGGCCGTCCAGTGCGCAATCGATGCCGTGCGATCTTGTAACGGTGCTAACTGCATCGCTCGCAGCTCGCCCACACCCGGATCGCCCGATTCAGTTCAGCACGACGATGACGAGGCTGATGCGCCTGGTGAGGACGATGAGGATGTGAAGCCACTGTATCCGCTGGAGGGCAAATACGAGTCGGAGCAAGACCGCTCCTACGTCCTCGGCTTATCTGAAATTCAACGAGAAGAGCTGCTGGCGACTCGTGCCGAAGAGGTCACACGACGCACGCAGGACCAGCTTCTTAAGAGGGCCTTGGCCAGCAACGCCGCCAGCAAGCAGAAGCGAAAGGCTGCTGCCGCAGACCTCGAGGACAACAACAGGCGCACGACTCGCCCCAAGACGGAGAAGCAGGTTGCTTTGGATTCCTACAGAAAGGCACGAGAGGAGAAGGGCGCGCAGCGAGACCGCCTTGCCAGCACTCGAGACGATCGCAAAGACGAGAGATCGCCGTCATCGCACGGCTCAGAGAAAGACGCTGATGGCGAGAGCGAGGTCGAGTGGGCCGCCGAACCGGAGCGTAAAGAGGATCACCCAGCCGAATTGAAAGACTTTGATCGCACACGGATCGGGCGCAGCGCGTTTGCTCGCGTCTGTTTCTACCCAGGTTTCGAGCAGGCCATACGCGGTTGCTTCGCCCGGGTCGCAATTGGACAGAATCGTGAGACTGGTCAAACAATGTACCGTATGTGCCAGATCAAGGATTTCACTGAGGGCAAGCCGTATCAGCTTGAGAATTCAGCTGGCAAGCAATTCACTACCGATCAATACGCCATCGTGTCCCAGGGCAGCTCTGAGAAGCCTTGGCCATTTCAGGCATGCTCTGATGGTCACATTACAGATTCGGAGTATGGTCGTTATGTCGATACGCTGAAGAAGGAGAACATGAAGCCACCATCTCGTCGATTCCTGGTTAAGAAGCTGGACGACATCAATGGTCTCATCAACCTCCACTTCACCGAAGAGATGTTAAATCAAAAGTTTGCCAAGCAGAGGGCCATTCAGCTCAAATATGACCCAGTTCATCAAGCCAAATTGAAGCGCAAGGATATTGAGAAACGCCGCGCGGAAGCTGAGCAAAATATGGATGAAGAGGAATTGGCTAGATGTGATGCCGAACTACAGGCGCTTGGGAATGGCGCTGCGAACGGTGGAACGAAAATTGCAGCAAAGGTCAAGGCTAAGGATCAGGCCAGCCCTGCGAAGCCCATAGCACAACATGAGAGTCTGGCCATTCTCAATCGACAGAACAGAGCCAAGAACCAGCAAGAAGTTCGGCAAGCCTTGATAAAAGAGCGGCAAAAGATAGAAAAAGCACGCAAGGATGCATACGAGAAGAAGGTGGCGGAAGTGAGAGCTCAGGTGCACGCAAAGGCCAAAGCGAGACGGTCATCGCAAGACAAGGAGTTATTTGGCGAAGACACTCCTGGCACCAGCCGAGCGGGCACTCCCGCC